>JAJMGF010000042.1:0-117185 GCA_030568495.1 Suhomyces chickasaworum
ATGGTCTTGGGGCGTAGGTACCGGACAATTTGTCCAACATCCAGTGGGATGGAGCTGCTAATCTCTTCAAATGCTTCTTTCTAAAACTGTTAGTTACGGTCTACGAGTTGATATGGGCTAGCAAACACAAGCTTGTGTGATAACAGGTCAAAAGTTCAGACTGCATTACACTTCTCATGTAGAAAAGAATAATAATGGAAACACCATAGATGCCATATGAACCCTCGCAGGTACCCCTGGGAGTAACCTCACGATTTGTATATAACGTCTCCGATATTTCACAGTTTCGAACTTCATTCCATATTATCACGACAAGGCTCCCTTCCAAGGCTTACGCCTGGTATACTAAGTGTATGCTTTCACATTCCTTAGGTTTGGTTCGTTTCCACATATCCCGAAAGCATGCTTCCAGAATCTGTACTCCGATGTGTTTGTTAGCTCAGAAAACTCTGAGTGACATACGGGCCTCTTGCCATTTTGATAATAGGTTTGGTGTTGGGTTAAACTTGTGGATCTATGGCTGCTTATATACTGAAAATTTTCAGGTCGTGCGGTGACTATACTTTAAAGGGAAACCTGGTTTAGTTCTCCCTAGTACACTAGAACACGTGATAAAATACCCATAGGGCCCGAGCCCTAGTTTGTGGGGCTTGACAACCCCTATAACAATTATAGTTATCGACCTTATTGCCCCATTCAGTATGTCATCCCTTGCACGAGGTGATAGGTGATAGCAATCTCGTAATTATGTAGCACTAGGCCCAATGCGGGGATTGGAGAGGGGATCAGTAACAATAACTAATTGGCTACAGCTGATCGAGCCTAGACACATTGTGTCTTCCATGTATTGACCTATACATCATATATCTTTCATAACCTGTATGTAAGAATGTTAGTAAAGAAGGGAAAACTGTGGGGAAAGTCCAAGTTTAGTCCAACTTTGGAACCAGAGGGGATGCTTGTAGAATAAGGCCTTTGGTTGTGGATTAGTGGGGAGTGAGTGGTCAGTGAAATAATTCAACTTCACAGTCTTACTCAACATTGCCATTGAGTTACTCCACTTAATTTAATGGTAACTGGTTAGTAATGAATAATCCAATAAGGATATTGGTATCCGTGGATAAACCACCATACCACAGAATGGAGCAAGAGAATATATCAAAAATTTGGTGATGATCTAGAAATTTGCCTAGAACACAGTATTTTTTGGGTCTTCAGTGTGAACTGTTGGCATAGCTGAAGATCCAAAAGGACTCATTTCTATAGAAGGTTCAATTCCACCATTTTGTGAGTCCTTAGGTGGACTACTGATGGATAACCGTTCCGCACGAGCCTTGCGGGTTTCACGTTCAACTTCAGTGCCAGTCATGACCTTAACCCAATCGACCTTAAGAGAAAATGGACCATATTGCTTGTCCAACAATCCAATACCGATGGTTTTGATCTCTCCTTTGTTAAGTTCACTACCATCCTGAATTACACCCCAATTGGTCATGACAAAGTCATTGAGTGGAATCACCACGGTTTCCCACTCACCAGGATGGTTAAGGAAAAGTCTGTGCTGGAATAAATCTGTAACCAATGGAGTATTGGCTTGAATGTTGACCAAATACTTCCGACGGTCTCCTTGAACCCTCAACACCACGGCATTCAAGTGAGACCAGTCCCAGTAGCTGTTGCCCGATAACCAAGATTCCTTTTGATCTTTGGTACGGAACATGGCGTAGCCCGAACGAGTAACGGCGGGATTATCCTTAGGAAGATCCAAGTTTAGGTAACCGTGAAAATGGCCGGCACCGGATTCTTGGTCCACCTCGAAGGAAGCGTTGGAAAAACCACCCAATTCTTGGTCAGTTCTGACCATAATGGAATCATGAGATTCCTGAGGATGATTCTTAAAGTCCATCACCGTTTGTACGGTTTTTCCAATGGCTTCACCTTTAGTGAAGAGTCCACGGAAGGTGGAGTTCAAGCCCAAGGTTTTCAACGACATGCGACGGGGAAGTAATGAAGAGCGTGGGAGTATATTGGAAATTTGAGATTGTTTTGGAGCTGAGATTGCAGTGGTAGCAGAAGGAATTAGCAAAATCCAAGGTTCAGTGGCGAGATATTCGTCAAAGAAGGTGCCCCCTAAATCGGGCTCATCAGGTCTTTATATATGATCCCATTTTGAGCCGCTCACGTCAGCGGGTCGTGCACAGGAGCCGAATTCGGAGTTGCCTCCCTTTCCACCCCTCCTCCTATCGTGGCACATAGACGCTCGGAGTATACCAGGGGTTTGGAGGACAAAAGCGGAGAGGTAGGATAATAATCCCCAAGATCAGCAACCTTTCCACCAATCAACACCTTAGGACATATCGGAGCCGATCACAATAGTTTGCTAAGGTACCAAGGAAGTCCATCCGGAAGCTGATCCATGGATATTGGCATGGTTGCGACAATCCACCTTTAGGGGGTAGTGGATGGGGGGCCAGTGTAGTAAGAAAGTTGCGAGGATCTGGAGAAGGCAACCATGGAAACAAGGCAAAATAAGCTAATAGGCAAGATTCAACCAGATGTGAATATGATACCGAACGTCCCCTCACAACCATTGACATTGAATGGATGGAAAGCCTTGAAAATTCCATGGAATCTATACAATCTGGTGTAACAATATTTGCTAAAAGGGGTAGACCAACGTGGTTATGATTGGTGATGTTTGTGGTTTGTTGTGGTGTTGGTTGTGGTGGAGGGCAAGGAAGGTTCGGCAAATGACTCACGGAATCAGAAACTAAGGTGGCACAAACACCAAGAACTGCACACGATAGTGATGATGAGTCCAAATCAATTGCAACAGCCCCACAACCCAGAGGGGTGGGATGCGATTTCAGGTGTTGATAACACGCCAGACCCCGCAAAACCAGACGGAATTGAGCCGTGTGCGGAGTGAAACTTTCGCAATAGTTGGGCTTATGCATGGCTTGGAAACTACTGGTAACAGGCAAGTTTTGGAGCAATCGAACTGTGGCGGGGATCCGAAGAAAGGGCTCCATTACATCCAAGTCAAATTGATAGATTGGTACCTTCTTATCACATGATATGATGGTAAGTTGATAATCAAGTGTTCTATACGGTCAAGGAAAAAAGTTACGGAGTTGGAGAAAAAAGATAAAGATGTAAAGATAAAAAGATAAAGGGAAAAAAACAAAAAAATAAATCATTCCGATACCGGGAGTCGAACCCGGGTCTGCTCGGTGAAAGCGAACCGTGCTAGCCGTTACACTATATCGGAGTCTTATATGAGTTTGGACTATGGTACATCTGTCACATGCCACTTGCCAGGCCTTAAATGGAGTTGGTATGGCTTGATAACTGCCCTGTTGAAGCTGTTGGTCGTTTAGGAGTTTTTTTTTTGCATTATATTCACCAGAGATCTTATCTCCATCCCCCGAAGTCACTCCATAGACAGATGGAGCCCAATATCTGCTGATTGGCAAGAAAACGGACGATTTTGTGGGCCAATACACATTGTCTCGAGTGAAGCGATGATATTGTGTAAAAGTTTATCTTGCACTAAGGATTATTGGCCCGGGCCGCTGGTTCTACCCCAAACTTTACAGCTCAAGAATGTCACTGGTTTGTTCAAGCTTAGAATGTCAATGATGTATCACATTTTCGGCCATCCAATATGAATAGTCTTGGACACTTGAAGTTATTGCCAAACCCTTAGTATGGAGATCTGCTCCTACAAAATATTGTGATATTCCAGAGAGAATCCGATGTTGCAGTGAAGAATGATTTTTCAGTTAATCAAAAATAGGATTGCTTGAGAGATAGAGGTTCTTGGAAATTGGAAAAACAATCAAATCAGCTCACCTCTCTACCAATCTGTTTCATATGACACTTCTTATGCTGTCATCTCAGGTCACAGTTATGTCTTTGAATCGCATCGTTCATCCTCGGCAAGATAATAGCATCAATTACTGTGGCTGTTTTAGAAATTCTACAGGAGAGGAGAAAGACCTTAAAAAATTGACACATATCTGATGGGATTGGGCCAAATGAAACCTCAAGAAATTATTCCACAGTCCCCATCATTTCGGAGTTCCTGAATCCCCTCTGCTTACATAATACTATTGTTCTTAGAGAAATTCCGTCTCCACCACCCTAGGTTTGATCGACAACTTTGCTACGTCGTGAGGTTATTAACATTGACCCCTTTTACCTACCAGTGTTCCCCTCAGGAAGCACTCCTATTAATCATCAAATAACCTATTCAATTTATTTCCTTAGTTGGTTCGGTTCATTACTTCACCCCCCACTTCTTCCCCAGCCTTCACATGCAATGCTTACCTACACCAGTTGCCGAAAAATGCGACCAACAATGTTTTAGACTGGTGTCATATCTTATCTAAAAATACTCATAATACCGGTGATCCAACAAACACAATGTCACTGATTTACGACGTTGAAAAAGCAGAGTATCTCGACCCAAAGGTAGACAGGCAGGTGGTGTTTATTACTGGAGCTAACACTGGAATTGGATGGTACACAGCATTACATCTCTACCTTCACGGCTATATCGTGTACATTGGTGGAAGGAGTGAAACAAGAGTGAAACAAGCCATGGAAGATATCAAAACCGAAGCCTTCAAAAGAGTCCAGTCCGAAAAGCATGTTCTTGGAGAGTTACACTATCAATATATTGACTTGACTGATCTCTCCACTGTGGTGAAGGCAGCATCAGAATTCAGCTCAATTGAATCCAAATTAAACCAGCTTATTCTTAATGCTGGACTCATGGCTTCTCCTTTTGAAATGACTAAGGATGGCTATGAAATCCAGTACCAAGTCAATTTTGTATCTCAATTCTTGTTGTTTCATAAATTGTTACCAAATTTACAGGCAGTTGTTAAGGATGGAAAAACTCCTAGAATTGTTTCGGTGACATCTTGGGGTCATTGGATTGCCGCAAAATACATCCATCCTTCCAACCCACTTAGTTATCGTCCAAGTTTAGCTACCACCTGGTTACGTTACGGAAATGCCAAGGTGGCTATAATTCATGCCACTCGTCTCTTAGCAAAAAGACATCCTGATATGCTTATTGTATCAGTGCACCCAGGTATAGTTACAAACACCGAATTGTACAGATATTGGAAGCAGATGAGAGTGTTAGGTCCATTAATTAGAGGAACTTTATCATTGGCCAGTAACCATGTGGGATTAACTAACGAGGAAGGTGCTTTGACTACATTAAGGTGCAGTATGGATCCAAGTATGACATTAGAGAAGCACAACGGAAAATACTTTGCTGGTGGAGCCGTGGCTCGTATCAGTTGGGTTGCAGCCAATGATAATAATGCAAAGATAACTTTAGAATGGAACGAAAGCGAGCTTAAGAAACGGAACCTTTTATAACACATCAACTTTTTTATGGTTTGGGTTGAAGAGTTCATGAAATACTTCAGAATCGAAGAACATTTTGTTTGACTTCTTGGTTAACATTTTTATTTTTTACCCGAAATCATGCAAATTGACGAGTTTTCAGTTTGGTAAGGTTGTAAATACGAGGAAGAATAAAATATACCAAATATACCAAATAAAATGAATTTACAATCTTGGCCAAAACAATCTGTTATACTAACTTGAACACCACGACATTATAGCGACATCTGATCTGGAGTTACTCATTTTACTACCACATCATATGCGACATTCATTAACCCCACACACTAGTATACAACCGTCTCACTCTATCATACAATAACCCTCGGATCCCAATCCGAATCATGACAGGTCTAACCGGCCACTTTATTACCCGTAACTATGCAGTCCCTTGTGATCCACTCCAACCCATGACTATTCATCCAATACCCGTTATCCCCAGATATTGTTCAACATGACATGACTCCACACGTGATGGTATCTCCACGTGAGCACCCCCTAGTCATCTTATCCGTTCCCCCCCAGTTTCACTCCATATATCCCCCACAAGTGACTGGTCAACTTAAACAAATTAGCTCTACTCAGCGTGTTATCAGTTGACTTAATTGATAAAATTTATCGAAACCCCAAAGAGCTTTTCCAATCTCCCAATCCAGCCAACCCTCAAGCTCATTCGTCTAACAAACCAGCCAATCTTCAAGTTCTTTCGTCTAACAATCCATCTATCTATTTGTATATTTGTCTATTTGTCTCTTTGCCTATTTGTCCGTTTATTTATTGAATCACAGTGACGATGGTTGTTCTTTCCTTTTTGAAGTAAGTATCAAATGATATAAAATGATTTTGCTTTCTAACATTTAGTAATTTGGTTTCAACAGTTTTCCCTGTGATTGCCTCTTACAAGGCACTTGAAGATTACAGTAAAGTGGCAAATGAATTAGCAGCTAGTCAGTTCAAAATTGGAGGAGTTACGGTTCCACTAAATTTGGTGTTTAAACAAGCCGCCACCGAGCCTGGCGTGGATGATAGAGCACTTCATTCCAACTTGATTACCATTCAGAAATGGTTTATTTATTGGGTGGTTCTGGCCACGGTACAAATGGTGGAATCACTATTGTTTTTTCGCCATTTGATTCCATTATATTCACTACTCAGATTGGCATTTTCAGTATGGCTTCTATCTCCCATGTTGAACTTTTCCCAATACTCCAGCCAATCTACGGGTCTGCTTGACAATACTAAGGATTGGACAGATTTCAGCAAAAGTGGATGTGGGTTGGTTTATTTCTCATATATCAAGCCGTGGATAGAGACCAAGATCTCCCATTTGGATTTCCGTGCTTCAGCTATCTTCGAGGCAAGAAAATTCGCCGACTTGGCAATCCCCCGTGCTAACAATAGTAATAATGACAAGAGCATAAGTCAAGCAAATGTCCAACCATCAGCACAGGCTGCAGATGAAGCAGGATCAGGATCAGAAGCAGGAGTTTTGGACAGCTCATACGTAATTGTTAAGGATATCACCAGCAAGCTAGTTTACGGTAACGGTGTCGATAAGGGCCCCGAAGAAGAAGCATCAGAAGAACTCACCAATAGGGCTGAAAAGAAGAAAGGGTGGCTCTGGTAGCTGCTACTAATGAACTGGTCACAGTAACCATAGTTGGGTCAAAGTAACCATATTTTATTCTACGGTATTTATTTCTCTCTCTTTATTCTTAATTCTTTCCCTTTATGTTCATTAGTTTGTTCAGGTGTTGAATTTGTTAAATTTGTTAAATTTGTTGGTTTTCTTGTTCTTGTTTGTTCTTTAGAGTTGAATAAACGTTTCTAGTGATTACTATATGCAATACAGGGATTATGTACACGATAAACGGACCCCTAACCGTCTATAAGCCCAAGAACTTGCTGGCCAATTCACGGTCAGCTTTTTGTTCCACCTTAGCATTATGAGTTCCAACAAGGGCAGCACCTTCATTTCTCTTTTTAAGACTAACAAAAGCATTGGGTAATTCTGGTTTGGCAAACATTCCTTCGAATCCTTCTATTGGCTTTAATAAATCTGAACCCTTTCCATTCTTCAGTTCAATTACCTTAACTTCATTTCTGTAATCATTCTCAGCTTGTTCAACCAAATCAGCAGGCATTTCTGGCCATACAAATGGTTCAGCCATATCCACCGTCATTTTCTTGTATTGAGGCAATCTGTAACGGGCATAAGCAAAAGCATCTCTTTGGAATCTTCCATGAAGTAATTGAACCGTTACATTCAATGCTCTTAATCCATAAACATTCCACAAATAATCTCTCAAATCCATCTTATTCATACTTTTAGGCACCAAGAATTTGGCTTGATAAGGGGTATGTTTAGCATTGGGTCTAAGTAAACAAATTCTTCCACTAGGAAAATAAATCTTATTACCTCCAACCTTGAAATGGGGTTGTCCAGTCATCACTTCATCTTGATATTTTTCATAGTTTCTTCTGGCAATAGCATCACTATTGGCTTTATACTTGATGGGAACGGCTTTACCGGCTTCAATATATCTCTTTTTGATCTCGGTGTTGGGGAATAATGTGTCGGTAACACCTTGTGAAAGAAGTGGTTCTCTGTCCTTTCTGAATCCAGTTTTTGGTTTTTCCAAAACTACCTCACTAACATTGACTTTTGGGTAAGATTTGGCCTTACTTTTATAGTGAAGAGCCCTCTTGGAGACGTTCCATAAGGAGTTCAATAAGGTCATTGGTGGGGATGGGTATGAAGAAGTTGAAAATTTTTGGACGATCTGACCACGTGAGAAACGCGTCACGTGACACAGAGTATGTATAGTTGTTCAATAACTACCGTGTTTCCTCATAAAAACATCAGTTAAACGGTTAAAATTGGCTTAAGAAGAAGAAGTATATTTGGGAGAACGGAAATACCAATTTTTGGGGTGGAAATATGTGTTTTAATAGCTGAAACACGCGTTTTGCTAAGAAAATTGAGCATAAAACCATCTCAACCCTCAAGATTTTTGCTGGAGTAGCCCAGTCATGACCCAAACAATTACTACAGGAGCACCCACCAATAACATGAAGTAAAACTGAAGAAAATGTCCATTCTTGTAGGATGTTAATTACCATTTCTAGGTATCATCACCATCCTGCATATACACACAAACTCCATCACGTGACATAAATCTGACGTGTGTCCACCGCCAAAACTTTTCGCTCAACTATCAACACTCTCTTGGTGGCGACGTTTGGTTAGGTTAGATCAGTTAATACATCCCCTATCGTATTTAATCACGTGGATACCTCCTTAACCATGTCTCAGGAACAAGCCAACGACCCCTACTACTATGAGGAAGAGTCCAACGCCATTACTCCAGAGGATTGTTGGACGGTGATATCGTCGTTTTTCCAAGAAAAAGGGTTGGTTTCTCAACAATTAGACTCATTTGATGAGTTTATTGAAACTACCATCCAAGAGTTGGTATGGGAAGACTCCCAATTGATCTTGGACCAGCCAGCACAACATACATCTGAACATGATCACGAGAATCGTCGTTTTGAGATTACTTTTGGTAAGATTTATATTTCCAAGCCTACTCAAACTGAAGGTGATGGTACCACCCATCCTATGTTTCCACAAGAAGCACGGTTACGTAACTTGACTTACTCTTCGCCTTTGTATGTGGATATGACTAAGAAAGTGTTTAAGTCTGATGACAATATCAAGAAGGATAATGAGCTTGAATGGGTAGAAGAAAAAGTTTTAGATGAAGAACCAATTACAAAGGTATACTTGGGTAAAGTTCCTATCATGTTGAGATCTAAGTTCTGTATGTTAAGAGATTTAAGTGAACATGAATTCTATGAGCTTAAAGAATGTCCTTATGATATGGGTGGTTATTTCGTTATTAATGGTTCCGAAAAAGTTTTGATTGCTCAAGAAAGAAGTGCCGCTAACATTGTTCAAGTTTTCAAGAAAGCAGCTCCTTCTCCAATCTCTCATGTTGCTGAAATCAGATCTGCTTTAGAAAAGGGTTCTAGATTGATTTCTTCCATGCAAATAAAGTTATACGGAAGAGATGACAAAGGAACTTCAGGAAGAACTATCAAGGCCACTTTACCATATATCAAAGAAGATATTCCAATTGTCATCGTTTTCAGAGCTTTGGGTATCGTGCCCGATGGTGATATCTTGGAACATATTTGTTACGATGCTAACGATTGGCAAATGTTGGAAATGTTGAAGCCTTGTGTGGAAGAAGGTTTCGTTATTCAAGAACGTGAAATTGCCCTTGATTTCATTGGTAGAAGAGGTGTTTTAGGTATCAGAAGAGAAAAGCGTATTCAATATGCTAAAGATATTTTACAAAAGGAATTATTGCCAAACATTACTCAAGAAGAAGGTTTCGAGACCAGAAAAGCTTATTTCTTGGGTTACATGGTTAACAGATTATTATTATGTGCATTAGAAAGAAAAGAACCAGATGACAGAGATCATTTTGGTAAAAAGAGATTGGACTTAGCCGGTCCTTTATTGGCTAACTTGTTCCGTATTTTATTCAGAAAATTAACAAAAGATATATACAACTACATGCAAAGATGTGTTGAAAATGATAAAGAATTCAATTTAACATTGGCTGTCAAGTCTCAAACTATCACTGATGGTTTACGTTACTCTCTTGCTACTGGTAATTGGGGTGAACAAAAGAAAGCAATGAGTTCTCGTGCTGGTGTCTCACAAGTGTTGAATCGTTATACTTATTCATCTACTTTGTCACATTTAAGAAGAACTAATACCCCAATTGGAAGAGATGGTAAGATTGCTAAACCAAGACAATTACACAATACTCATTGGGGTTTGGTTTGTCCTGCTGAAACTCCAGAAGGTCAAGCGTGTGGTTTGGTGAAGAATTTATCTTTAATGACCTGTATCTCTGTTGGTACTCCTTCAGAACCAATTTTGTACTTCTTGGAGGAATGGGGTATGGAGCCTTTGGAAGATTATGTTCCATCCAACTCACCCGATTCCACCAGAGTCTTTGTTAACGGTGTTTGGGTTGGTACTCATAGAGAACCAGTTCAATTGGTTGATACCATGAGAAACTTGAGAAGAAGAGGTGATATTTCTCCAGAAGTCTCTATCATTAGAGATATTAGAGAAAAGGAATTCAAGATTTTCACCGATGCTGGTAGAGTTTACAGACCATTGTTTATTGTTGATGATGATGTTGAATCTTCTACTCATGGTGAATTAAAATTACAAAAGGAACATATCAACAAATTATTGAACTCTGAATATGATGAAGAATATGATGAGGATGGACAAGCCTCATATGGCTGGTCTGCTTTGGTCAGTGATGGTGTGGTCGAATACGTTGATGCCGAAGAAGAAGAGACTATCATGATTGCGATGACTCCTGAAGATTTGGAAGCTTCAAAGACTGATTTATCCGAAACTCAACAAAAGAGCTTACAATTAGAAGAGCAAGAAATTGATCCTGCAAAGAGAATCAAACCAACCTTTGCTGGATCTACACACACCTTCACTCATTGTGAGATCCATCCTTCCATGATTTTAGGTGTTGCTGCATCCATTATTCCTTTCCCAGATCATAATCAATCTCCTCGTAATACCTATCAATCTGCTATGGGTAAGCAGGCCATGGGTGTTTTCTTGACCAATTATGCCGTCAGAATGGATACTATGGCGAATATCTTATACTATCCTCAAAAACCATTAGCAACCACCAGATCCATGGAACATTTGAAATTCAGAGAACTTCCTGCTGGTCAAAATGCAGTTGTTGCTATTTCTTGTTACTCTGGTTATAATCAAGAAGATTCTATGATTATGAATCAATCTTCAATCGACAGAGGTTTGTTCAGATCATTATTCTTTAGATCATACATGGATTTAGAAAAGAGACAAGGTATGAAGGCCTTAGAAACATTCGAAAAACCAACAAGAACAGATACATTGAGACTTAAGCATGGAACTTATGAAAAGTTGGATGATGATGGATTAATTGCCCCTGGTGTTAGAGTTAGTGGAGAAGATATCATCATTGGTAAAACCACACCAATTCCACCAGATACGGAAGAATTGGGTCAAAGAACCCAATACCACACCAAGAGAGATGCTTCAACACCATTGAGAAGTACCGAATCTGGTATTGTTGATCAAGTTTTGTTGACTACCAATGGTGATGGTGCTAAATTTGTTAAGGTTAGAATGAGAACCACCAAGATCCCACAAATTGGTGACAAGTTTGCATCTAGACACGGTCAAAAGGGTACTATCGGTGTCACTTACAGACATGAAGATATGCCATTCTCATCTCAAGGTATTGTACCAGATTTAATTATTAACCCCCATGCCATTCCATCTCGTATGACGGTTGCTCATTTAATTGAGTGTTTATTGTCAAAGGTTTCATCCTTATCAGGTTTGGAAGGTGACGCTTCTCCTTTCACTGATGTCACAGCTGAAGCTATTTCCAAATTATTAAGAGAGCATGGCTACCAATCCAGAGGTTTCGAAGTGATGTACAATGGTCACACTGGTAAAAAATTAATGGCTCAAGTTTTCTTTGGTCCAACTTATTATCAAAGATTGAGACACATGGTGGATGACAAGATTCATGCCAGAGCAAGAGGTCCTGTTCAAGTTTTGACTAGACAACCGGTTGAAGGTAGATCTAGAGATGGTGGTTTGCGTTTCGGAGAAATGGAAAGAGATTGTATGATTGCCCACGGTGCAGCAGGGTTCTTGAAGGAAAGATTGATGGAAGCTTCAGATGCATTCAGAGTTCACGTCTGTGGAATGTGTGGATTAATGAGTGTTATTGCTAACTTGAAGAAGAATCAATTCGAATGTCGCTCTTGTAAAAACAAAACAAACATTTACCAAATTCATATTCCATATGCCGCCAAATTGTTATTCCAAGAATTGATGGCCATGAACATTACTCCAAGATTATACACTGAGAGATCAGGTGTATCTGTGAGAGTTTGAATTTTGTAAATTATGCCCTGGGGGTAGATGTATTAATAAATGAATAATAAACTATTGTAGCAGGAGATATTATGAAACGTTGCAGAAAATTCAGCCTTTCAATAAGATTATACGATTTATATAAACCGACCATTTTTTACAAAGTTATTGAACATTGTATGACTTCTAAGTAGATAATATTACTGGATATTATATTGTTATTGTCTAACTTATTAACGATATTTTATCCACAAGGCATTCTAACATTCACTTTACTTATAAAGAAGAAACAACCAGTCCAGATCATTTCATCCAAATAATTTAAACTAGTACAAAGCTGAAATCTTGATCCTCAAAATTTTATTCATCAATATTGTCTAATCCAATGATATGTTCTCTCCACTTAATGAATTCTCCACTTGATGAAATTCTACACTTGGTGAAATTCTCCACTTGGTGAAATTCTCCACGAGGAAATTGCACTTACAATCTCAATCAACTCCACTTGTATAATTCCATTGGTATAATTCCACTTGTTTAATTCCACTTGGATAATTTCACCTGCTTAACCCAAATCTTACACATTTCCAGTTTATGTATATTTACACTATTTACAATTAATGCTTCAAGTACTTCTCACGAAGCTCAGCCAAGTGCTGCTCCTTCTGCTCAAATTCTTGAGCCTTGATCTTCATTTCTTCTACCTCATCAGCAAATGCAATCAAGTTTTGCTTGAATGGATGCTCGTCCCCGTCAAACACCTTCAATCTGTCCATACGGTCCAATCTTAACTTGTTCTTTGGTATCATACCCTTAACAGCTTTGGTTAATACTTCACTGTAACCCTTGTTGGCAATCATCTTTTCCATGGGAATGAGCTTTAATGAACCCGGGCGGGTGTTGTGGGTCCAGTAATGCTTTTCTTTCAACTTATTACCGGAAACTTTCATATGTGCAGCGTTGGTTACCACCACATAATCTCCATGGTCGTTGTTGGGGGAGAAGGTGGGCTTATGTTTGCCTTGTAACGTTATGGCGATGCTGGCAGCTACCCGACCCAAAGTTCTCGGGTCGGCAGCCAAGTCGATGTGGTGCCACACTCTGGTCAAAGCAGCAGCAGAATTTCCAATTCTTTGAGACATGCTGTGGTGGAGTGAAGTGGTGGAGGCTTTCTGAAGTTGATAGAGATCCAAAATTTTTCAGTGAGCGTCGTGTGCCGACAATGTCGCAGGTGCTTCTAGTGAGGAAGAATAGACTGGAGGAGACGCCAGACAAGGCAGGAAAGAGAGAAAAAACAGATCATGTTAAGGTAACAGACTAAGATTCCAATACTCTCTTCCTCTCAATCTTTCTTCTTCTTTTTATCTCTTTTTTTTTTGAGGATTTAGTGGTGATTTGATTTAACTAGTGGTGGTACTTTCTTGAATATGCGACATTATACAATGTCGCGCGACCCACCCATCATCAACAATTGACGTCGGTCGTTCAATAGTTCGAACTACCGCAGACCACCAACTCCACTGTAAATAGACAGAATCCGTCGGGATATTGAGCAGGCTAACTCACCCAATAAAAGCAATCGAACTCGAGAAATCAACCACCCGAAAAACCCTCCACTTTCCAGCACTATTTTCGTGCCATCCATCAGGTTCCAATATAAAATCCATTTCCCTTCAATTCTATATCGTCATCTAATTTCCAACAAAAGCCGTCATGTTCTTCCTCAAAGACTTATCCCTTAATCTCACCCTTCATCCTTCATATTTCGGGCCTCAAATGGACCAATATCTCAGAGATAAACTTCTTAGTGATGTGGAAGGTACCTGTACTGGTCAATTCGGATACATTGTGTGTGTTCTTGACTGTATGAATATCGATGTGGGAAAAGGCCGTGTCATACCTGGCCTGGGAGTGGCTGAGTTTGAAGTTAAATATCGTGCTGTGGTATGGAAACCTTTCAAAGGTGAGGTGGTAGATGCTGTGGTCACCACAGTCAATAAGATGGGATTTTTTGCTGATGTTGGACCTTTATCAGTGTTTGTGAGTACCCATTTGATTCCTTCAGACATGAAGTTCAATCCATCGGCGAATCCTCCAGCGTATGTGAGTCCAGATGAGAACATAGAAAAGGGTTCCAGAGTTCGTTTGAAGATAGTGGGTACCAGAACTGATGTCAATGAAATTTATGCTATTGGTAGTATCAAGGAAGACTACCTCGGTCCAAGTCCTATGTAAGGATTGTATTATACGTTTAAATAGTAGAAAAATGTAGAAAATTGTAGAGAAGGTTTAAGTAAGGAGATGAAATTTACTGATATTAACATCATATCGAATTTGAAGTTTCAAAATCACTTTCTTTTCAATTTATCATGGTAGTTATACATTCAATTAATTATATGCAGTTTCTAGTATGTTGCTTGAGTACCCATTATTCCATTATTCATGTCGTTAATCTTCATTATCGAAATCCAGGTCAATTTGATCAAGAACCCTCGATGAGTTTGGTGTCTCGAGTCTCATATCATTGATTTTTCCATTTAGAGGTGAAACAGTTTCCTTGTGAGGAATAGAATCTTCATTCAACTCAATTCCTAAAATGCCGGTGACTTTCTGTTTCTTCAGTGCTGGCGGGGACTCTTTTGCTCTGGCTATCTTCAGTAAATCAAATGCCGACCTGGAAAACCTCAATGGCTGAGTTGATGTAGTAGGGGTGGTTGAGGTTGTGGAAGTCGTTGAAGTGGGTAAGGTGTTTGTGGTAGCTTCAGTGGGGTTGGTGGTCTCGATGGGGTTGGAAGCGTCAATAGCTAGTGATTTCTCATGGGCCACAGTTGGAGATTGTTCTATATTGGAACTGACTCCACTGGAACTGATATTATTGTTGGAAATTCGTAAATTGGGGAGATTGGGTCGGTTCAAAGAACCTGTAGAGCTGGAAGAATTGACAGACGCAGTATCATCAGTTTGTCCTGGCTGGTTGGTTTTACCAATAGAGGTACTGCTTGAGGTATCTGAACCTGAATTTTGAGCAACTTGTCTATTTCTGAATAAAAGATTCCGTTGTAATTCTTCGTAGCTTTCTTTCTTCTCCTTCTGAGCTTTTTGATATCTTTCCTGTGCCTCCAAGGTATCTCTAAATCCAAGTGGATAAGATGTTCTAGATTGATAATGTGAACCAGAATTAGATGGAATATTCTCTTGAGTGGGAACAGAATCAAGAGTAGCTGTAACTGGTATATTCGTAGCAGAATTCGGCCTATCTTTCTCAAATATTGGAATATTTGAATTTACTGCTGGTTTCTTGCTAGGTGGAGGTGTCAGGGGTGGTGGCAATGGTGGTAGATTATTGGATTGGCTTTGACTTTCATTGGTACTATTTGAAGGCTTTTGAGGTTCACTAAAGGTTTGTGTGGGATGATTATGATTATGATTATTTGAATTATTGACCAGTTCAATTTCTCTTTGGGTCACATTCTCATTCAATGATGAGGATGTTAACTCGGTATTTTCTGAACCATTTGTGGGATGAACAACAGAACTTTCTTGTGCTTTAGAACTTTCTTGTGGTTTAGAACTTTCTTGTGGTGTAGAAATTTCTTGTGGTTTAGAACTTTCTTGTGATTTAGAACCTCGAGGAGTGTAAATTCCTCTAGACAAATCTTTCCGTGCCCTTATAAATATACTAGCCTTTGGAACTTGACGAGGTCTAGGTAAAACATTTCGATCAGGTAATGGTTTATCGTTAGACTTATTGCTGTTCACTACTGAGCCATGAGAACTTGGCTCAACGGAGTTAGTCCGGGTTGAACCAGTACCGGTTGAAGTGATATCATCTGTTGAAGTTAAACTTTCCGTGCTTGTAATTCTGCGTTTGTTCAAATTTTTACTCACTTCATTTGAATCAATTGTGGTGCCACCAACCGCTCCAGATGTATCATTATGACTTGATTGATTTTGATCTTGTTGATTTTGGTGATGATTTGCTTGAATAGCATTTAAATTTTGATTATTTTGTTCCAAGTTACTTCTCAGAAGCTGTGAGTCGATATTCAAATCATGGGTCGAATGTGAAGTACCCAATCTAGGATCAGATGTTTGAGGTAAGGCATGTGAAAAATGTGGAGTTTGAGATGAGTAGGGTTGATTTGAATTGATTGGCTCCATACGTTCATCATCTGAGTCGTCCAATAAAATAGGCGAAGATGCAGTATTCACGGCAAGAATCCCTGTTGGAGAAGCGGATTGATGTTTCTGAGTATCTTTCGTTCCCATCAGAGGGAGTGAACCATTTGGGTGATTTGGAAAAACAGCGCCCTTATTTTGATCAACAATTGGGGCCAAAGGTGTGGGTCGAATTGCTGGGTTAACTGATATGGAAGAATTTGAAATCCCAGGTATTATTTTAGGTAAAGATCTTTGCAGAGACCGAGATACCGGGTTTACATTCATTCCAAGGGCAAAAGAGTCCACAATTGGAGGTACTTGCTGTAACGTTGGACTTATTGAATGATTAGCCATGGCTCCATTAGAGTTCATTGAGGTACGTACTTGATTAGCAGCATCCGCTAAATTCGAAAGCTCCATATTCGAATTACCGGAGTATAAAGTACCAGGAGTCAGATTTGCACTAGTAATTGGCGAATTACTTCTGTAAGCAAATTGCTCTTGTACCGGAGACAGACCGGAAACTATTCTTCGCTCAGGAAACACATCAGTTCTGGTATATGAATTTGCTCTCATGATATTATTATTATTATTGTGATTATTATTGTTCGTTGGAAGATTTTCATATTGAGAAGCTGTTCTATGAAGTGAAATTTGAGCTTGTGAAGGTGACTGTCCTGGCGATTGTATAGGGGATTGCTCTGAATTAGAAGTTTTTCTAGCGATTTGTAAAGGTCGTACCATTGGAAATGGTCTGGAATCTACCCGAGGAATCATATGACGGATTTGGGCCAACGGGATGTTTTCTTGGGCATGATTAGAATGCAGATTGTTTAACACAGGAGATGGTAAAAAATGAGACTGAGGTGAATGATTTCTATTATATTCATTGAGATTTGTGGCACTTATTGGTCGTATTTGTACTTGAGCTTGAGAATCTTGAACTGGATTATGAGGAAGTGACACTGATGGTACTCGTGAAGTCATATGGCCTGTAGAAGATGCTAGTGAAGTAGCAGAATGATGAGAATGCTGTTTTTGAAATGATAAATCTTCAGAGGAATCTTTCAGAATTGCATTATTATTACCTGAATCATGCCCATCCATGGAGATCATCAGAACATCATTTAGAGATGTATTTTCAGAAGGCTTATTAACTTGTTCTGCAACAGCTTCATCAGATTCATCAAAATCACTGTCACTATCCAATGAAACAATATCAATGGTTTCAGGCTCTGCCGTTTTGGATTTGTTAGAGTCTTGGGCTGAAAGCTTATTCTTCTTAGATTCAATGTAAGAAGGTTCAAGTTCCCAAGAACCATCTTCATTGATTTGGACACTATCAACGTCATCATCCACCGACTTCAATACTTCTTGAAAATAATCCGAAATAGCCAATTCATCTATTTTGATTGTATTACCACATATAGGACAATTCCACGTAGGAAGTTGAAGCTGTGATTCCAAGAATACCAACCCATCGAAACACTGTGCATGCTTACAAAATATCGATTGCACAGGATACTTCATTTTGGTGTAAGATAGGGGATCTCTTAGAGTCACAGAAGATGTAGATATCACGATATCATCATCATCATCACCTTGGTTCTGCTGCACAATTTTTGACACGGTATTGGAGCGATGAAGGGTTGGTTTTAATTCGATTTGTCGGATGAGTTCTTCACAGGAAATCACCTTGACAATGTATAGATATGCAAGGTAAGTTTCTGTGGTTTGAGTGTAAACCACCTGGACTTTATTCTGGTTGGGTCTAGGCTTTAAAAATTGGGTGATATCGGCAGGTTTGGCAGTACCAGGCTTTCCCTTTATACCACGGAAGTTCTTGGTAACTTGGGACCCATTGACGTGGATTTCCACCGGTAAAGGGAACTGGAGTGGCACTTCAGAGGATGACACCACCTTGGAGTCTTGTAATCCGCACATCAAGTATACTTTAATCGACGAGTCTCCCAGATATACCAAATCCGCCTCTTCTTTAGTATAAGTGAAGGTAAAAGGACACACGCCTTTACCGTTCAGTGGCAAGCAAGGTTGGGGACTACCATGGATTTGGCGCCGTAAGCTATAGAACGGGCTCTCGGTAAAGTAGAGTGAATGTCCCTTATAAGATTGAGAGTCTCCCACATGGACGTTACCAACACTTCGAGTATATTGGTTGGGGACTTGCATGGTGAACTTTCCCGATCGTATGGCATTGTAGAGGTCCTTGAAACTGGGCAATTCTTCACCATTACTCCTCTTAATCACTAGGGTTCGGATGGTCAACATTCGACACAGGTCGTCCATGGAATTAGCGAGGTAATGTTCTACTCTCTCCACCAACTCACTTTTCTTCCCTGTTAGCTTCAAACCAAGCGAACGACACAAATCCTTGAGCTCGGCCACCTTAAACCGAATGATTCGGTCCTCAGTATCGGTGTATTCATCGTTTGTGAGGCCGTTGATGGGCACGTTCATGGTACATTGTGATGAGATGGTGTTTGTTCGCAGAAGTGTATGGTGGTGTGGTGCGGCTCGGGCTGAGAATGGGTAGTGGTAGTGAGAGATAGAGATAGAGAGAGAGGCAGGAAGAGTGCGTAGTAGTGGACCTCGATGAGGTTATATAAACTCCGCGGTAACTTATAGTGAGACTCCGTAAGAAGCCTCGTTGGAGTGGGAGTCTTTGCCATAGTGGAGTCTTTGTCATAGTGAAACTCCATAGAAAGTCTTTCTTATAGTGAGACTCCGTAAGAAGTGTTCGCCATAGTGGAGTCTCGGTGGGGTGGTCTCGGTGGAGGTAGTGCATAGACTCTGACAGATCTTCATGGTAATCAGGAAGATTGCTCCGTGGAGTCTAGGTGAGATAAGGTGATGTAATGAGATATAATGAGATGGAAAGATATTAGGAAAGACATAGTTAGAAAGTAGAAAATCTAGTAATATTGCAGAGAGAATGATATCGCTGGCACTATGCCTTTTAGTAGTGTAGGGCTTTATAGGACAAGTTGGATTTTATGGAATTGGTTATTTGGGACCTTTTGGGGGATGCAAACTATGAATTAAACTATTAATGGTGAGATACTGAAGAAAACCATGTTCCGGCAAAACTACTCTAATACCTGAAAAATGGCCCATTGGAGCATCAAAGAAAAGAATAACCTAGAAGCCTATGATGGTTTTTCTTTAGTTAAACCTCTTGTTCGGTGATTGGGATGGAACCAGAATAATTAGTTGATTTTGGACTAGAATTCGTGATTTTCAAACATTTTATCAGCATTTAATGATATTCCATTTCCATTTGGACATAACTTTTCAGACCACTGAAGTTATGAACAATATTGAATTTTCATGGTATCAAATCTTCAAAAAAAGACTTATAACGGAGACTCAAAATGTTGCAGCTCCTAATAAACTGGCAGCATTCTTAGCATCAAAAACAGAGCCTTCAGCATCATCATGAATGTTGGAATCTTCTTCGCCTTCCTTAGAACGTTCACGCTCTTCTTGTTCTTTCTTTAAAGATCTAAATGTTCTTGAAGACCATGCATCGCCATTATTAGACTGAGATTGGGTCAAATTATGCTTCAAATTGGACAAATTGTCTCTATTCAACCTTGACAATCCTCCCTTTGCATCCACAATCCTTATATCTAACCGTATGTTTTCCAAGTGCTTCAAAATCTTTCTATGATGATCGACTCTGTGTAAAGTCAAATTCTTTAAAAGCTTTTGAAATTTTTGTTCGGTGAAATCCAATACTTCTTGTTTTTCAATCAACATTTCACCTGAAATACGTTTCACTTGTAAATTTAATGATTCTTCCACTTTCTTTGAATATTCAAGAGATCTAATGGCTTCATCAACCTTCAAAGGATCCAATGATGATTTGCTTTTAATTTTAGTAGCATGTAAATGCTTTGCTTTGGTTTGAGCTTCAGCTTGATAAAGCTCTCTCATGATTAGATGACGATTGGTAAGAGCCTCTTTTATTTCATAGAAATCATCAATCATGCTCTGGATACCATCACCCATTATTCCCAACTCATTCACTGACTCGACAAGAAGTAAATCAGATTGTATTTGACTGATTTTTCCCATTTTCTCCCACATATTCTTCATCCCCGGGTGAAGAATCTCGAATTGTGACAAATTGTATAATTGATTAGATAAATCAAATGTTTGAATGGATAATTGTTTTTGGGTTTTGGAACTTCTATCTTCTAATTTTGCTAATTTTTGAAGCGTCAAGTATGCAGATTTAATTAATGGTCTGAAACTGGCTAATTCTTCATATTCATCATATGGCACAGAAAATTGCTTGAGTGTTTTTCTAATAAGTCCACTAGCAACTGAAGACTTTCTGTTATTATTGATGACTGAGTATCCAAAGTCATTCTCAATGAAATATACAAATTCATCATCTCTAATCAATATAGGATTCCCACAGATTCTATCAAACCATTCTCTCCAAACGTTCAACAACTGCTTATTTTCATCTTCACCCCCAGACGGGTACGCAGTGGTAGCACTAGGGATCACAGGCACAAACACTTCGAGGTTGGCAATCGTCAAGTACTTGTTGAACTTCACCACTTCGTTAAACGTTCTGCGAACATCTTTATAACTAGATTGCCTGAATTTTGGCAATCCCTTCACAACAGCGTCGAATCTCAAGATTGGATTGCCTGGCTTGTTTCTTTCTATTGAATTGAGCTTGAGTTGAAGACTACTCTTCTTAGTGAATCTTTCAGGAAGTAGTTTCCGAAGCTCCTTCTGGTCATCTTGTCGAGTGATTTCACCTGTGTTACTCTGAGATGGATCCCTTTGACTTTCTGACTCTTGCTGATTATTAGAAACATCCAGTGTCTCATGATTTGAGTCGTTATTGATATAGTCTCCTGGGGTAGCACTCAAAGTGTCAGGGGCAATTTGACCTGAATGAATGGCCGATACCGGGCCGTTTTGAACATCAGCGGAATAGTGCTCTATGGGTTCGGCAAAAGGATTGTTATTTTCAAATTCATCATCAGGTATATAAGGTACACTGGAAGACATGGTTGGGGTTAAAGTGGAGGCCACCAATATAGATAAACTAGGGGTCGTGTATGGCCGATCATCATCATGATTACGTAAACAGTTACCAATAAGTGTAGATTCATTATACACTAAGCATACAAAGTTCTATTAAATATCGACCAAGTTGTCGTCCTTATTAGCAATCTTGTTCTCTTCCGATCCCTGGGGTTTGGGGTCCTTTTTGGGGTCCAAAGATGATTGGTTGGATTCTTTTGCGGAGACTTCAACACCACTATTAACGCTCTCATCTCCATCATTATCATCACCGTCACCATTAATGGAGTCATCACTAGAATCACAGGACTGATAACGCCTCAACAATTCATCCAACTCTGTATTGTCTCGTTCGAAAAACTGCTTTAAATTCTGTGGAATTTCAAATGCTTGCTTTCTATTGAATTCGGCCTCCTTAGCATATACAACCACAAGGGCTTGGTTTTTATCACTAGTACTTTCGGATATAAAGGTTTTGACCCCGTCAAAATTCATCGTTTCCATAGAGTAGTCAACAATCTTCCTATCGGAGCCGTAGATTGCCTTGAAATACACCCATTTTTCGTCATCTTTGGTGTAGTCTTTGCTGATGTAGAAATATTCACTATCACTCAAAATCACCCCAATTAAGATGTATGGATGTGGTGTTCCTAATTCTGGATGGGCTTCAATGCTTTTGAGGACGCTCTTCTGGTTGGTTATATCAAGTTGGGCATAATCCTCACCTGTTTCATTGATTTGCGTGGTCAATGATTCTGTTTCTGAAGTTATTTGTTGTGCTACTTTTCTGAGTTCTTCCGGTACTTTGTCATCATCTAAGGTATCAAAATGATTAGCCACCGCCAGTAAAATATGTTTGATTTTTTTTCCTTCGAAGGAGTGGAGTTCCATGACATTTCTAGAAAGTTGGGCTCGATGTTGTTGAACTTTAGATGCCTTGTTGAACATATCTACTATGACATCCGAATATTGGGCACTGAATATTTCTGGGTAGAATACTTCTTCAAGAACAAATAAACCTGATTGATGAGTCCACTCATCTCCACATATCTGAACTGTTAATACCGGAGCGATCTCGGTGAAGCGGATATTACCCACACTCGCATCTTCACTCCAGAACCGTTTGTAAAAGGATTCATAAATGTTAGAACCTCGAGATTCATGATCTATGGGTAAAATATACATCGAATCTGTGGCACTATCACCCACACTTTCAACATGGGATTTGAACAAGTCATCAATTCCGTTTGGTTTATCGAACAATTTTTCCAAATTTTGATTCAATTTCGAATAGAAATCTCTCACAAAGTCTTCGATATCCTCAATATTGTTGGCCAAATCGCTCTTGAAGTCGTTGGGCAAGTTTCTTAGTATGTTGGTGGAGCTTGTGAAGGCTCGATTACTATGTTTATCGAGGAACGCCACCATTCTCTGGAGCTCTATGATGAATTTGTAATTCGATGTAGCATCCTCGAACTCGGGTGGCACCTGCACTTCCAATTTCGAATCATTATTGTACCAATTGGTGTCAAAACCGTAGTCAAAGTCTTTGGAGCCATCAGCATCCAAGATCAAGCGTCTAAACTCGCTAAATTGGCATGATATGATGAGGAACGGTACGATGAAGTTCTCGATATATGATGCACGACGACACAAGATTGCTGGAGGAGTGGCATCGGTTCTTTCGAAGCTAGGGATCAGTTCATAGACGGTTTTGTTGTAAGATTCTTCACTGGGGTAGCCATATGAGCTGTTGTTAGGGTTGATGTTGTTATTGTTAGAGTTGAAGTTGTTTGAGCTGGAGTTGTTGCTGTAGGAGCTATCGGAATTACTCCTATTCACTTCGTGATAGTCAGGAAGGTTATCAGGTAACGAGGAGAAGTCAGGGATATCTTGGGCATTCAGAATGGCCACGGTGTCCAGGTAATCGCTGATAACTTTGGTGGGTGGGGAGACCTCTTGAACATCATCAATTGAGTCTCCAAATAAGTAAGAAAGCGCTTCCTCAAGATTGTTGTTGGCTGATTTGAGGGCCAGAATTGATTGGTCCCGGGAGAATCCCATTTCCATCAACTTATCTATTTTGTCATCCATGGCCGGCACCGGTTATTAGAATAAGGAAGAAGGTGATGGGCGTAGGTAACCAGTTGTGGATGTACACGTGAAAGTATAGAGGTAATGACCACAGGGTAATTTCCAGGGGACAGTTGAGTGGACGCGAGACATACGAGAAATTGACAGATATGGGGAGGCCGCGCGAAACATACCCAGAGCTAAGAGGATAAGAGGGTAGGAGCTAAGGAGCTAAGGAGGAGGGCTATTAGTAAAATAGCGTAAAAAATAGCATGAGGTTTAGTGGGACTCAGATCAATATTTTATGAATAAAGGAGGATCTTGACCATTTTGAATGGTTTTTGTAAGAGACTAAGTATTTTGTTATTGCTTGTGTTGAATGAGCTCTTGAGCGAATTGATGAGAATTCACCAGATAGAAGAAATTAATGAGACCTAATGAGACTTAATAAGATCTAATGAGACTTAATGTGACTTCATGAGAAGTTAATAAGAAGTTAATGAGACCTAATGAGATTTAATGAGACTTAACGAGACTTAATGAGACTTAATGAGACTTGATGATAAGGTAATGAGACTCAGTTTAATGAATGGTACCTATTAGAAAATTAGAGTAACGAAAGAGAAGATAACCGCCACTCATACTAATCCATATAAACAGTCGTTTTATCACCAGCTGTCTCGTTATCATTACTGGAGAATATTGGCTGAGACATCAATACAATTAATGACAAAAAGAATATCTACTCTCTGTAATTATTAAAAGAATTATAGAAGTATTCAATTTAATTCAATTTAATTGGATGAAATTCAATGTAAGAATTAAACTAAATTGTTTGATATATAAACTTTAATAAATAATAAAATTTGGAATTTATAACTACTCTTGTAAAGAATACAGTTTACCTTTCACCAACATTTCACCCTTTAATCCTAGTGAAGAGATTGAATTTTGTAATCTTTGGGTTGAAATCCAGCCCATTCTCAATTCATGTGATTAATGATTAATTTACTCAAATTATAGATGTATCTAACTATGTTCATACTATATATATATAAATATACTTATCTTCAGATTTCATTGAGGTTAAATAAATATTTAAAGCCATTGATTCAGGAAAGCAAGATAGCCTTAAATAGATCTAACGACTATTTGAAACTAGCCAGTACTGTATTCTACTCTCTACTTTCTTTTCCTGTCATTTACTGTCATTTCACTATCATTTACTGTCTTTGTATATGATCTCAATATTATTAAGAAGTACATTTATACTTCATATGCTACTTTTAAAGTATCATATAAGAATTCATTGGCAATCCACCCAGCTAATGTAAAAGCTATGGTAAATCTCTATACAAGTTAGACATGTCAAACTTCTCTATTCTCTATTCTCACCTCTCAATCTGCTACATTGTAAACCCGTCAAGTAGCACCAAAAAGTGCAGAAAAATCATGAGGAAATTGCTTATAAATTATTATGAATTTTCACTACCAAAACAACTAAAAGTTTCTACTTCCACCATTTGTTCTGTCAGTTCTGTCAGTTCTGTCTATTCTGTTTTTCTGTTTTTCTGTTAGTTTTGTCTCTTTCTACATGGTCTGACGTCTCTTTTGTCCACTTTGTGAGAGTTGCGATTACTCACCGCGGTAGCCCATCGGGTCGTGTATCACAGTATGAAATTTTTATCTCCATCAATGAGAATAACCTTCTTTCCAAAACTAATAAGGCTGTTCACAATGTCCACTAGAGACTTAAAATCCATTACTGAAGGCTTAGGAAAGTTGGGCTTGACCCAACCAGACTTCCTGGCCAACCCAATCTCTCACCCTGACTACAATGTGGTGGATGTGATGAGAAACTACATCACCAACGAATTGCACTCCATTAGTGAAGTATCCAAGGATATCATTTTCCAAGCATTAGACTCTCCCAACACCTTGGAAAAGGGTGACTTGATTATTCCTGTGCCTAGATTGAGATTGAAGGGTGTCAATCCTAAGGACAAGGCTGCTGAATGGGCTGCCAAGTTCGAGAAGTCCAAGTTCTTGTCTGAAGTCAGAGCTGAGGGCCCTTTCCTCCAGTTCTTCTTTGACAAGAATGTTTTGTACAACCTTGTTATCAAGGACACTTTGCAAAGAGGTGAAGACTATGGTTACTTGCCTTTGGGTGTCAACAAGAAGATTATTGTGGAATTCTCTTCTCCTAACATCGCTAAGCCATTCCACGCCGGTCACTTGAGATCCACCATCATCGGTGGTTTCTTGTCTAACTTGTATGAGAAGGCCGGATGGGATGTTGAAAGAATCAATTATCTCGGAGATTGGGGTAAACAATTCGGTGTTTTGGCGGTTGGTTTCGAAAAGTACGGTTCAGAAGAAAAGTTGAGTTCTGACCCAATTAACCACTTGTTCGAAGTCTACGTCAAGATCAACGCCGATATCAAGAAGGAAAACGAAGAAACCGGTACCAGTCCAACTGATGATGCCGCCAGAGAACATTTCAAGAATATGGAAGGAGGTGACAAGGATGCCCTTGCCGTATGGAAGAGATTCAGAGAGTTGTCTATCCACAAGTATATCGACACTTATGCTCGTCTTAATATTATTTTCGACAAATACTCCGGTGAATCCCAAGTGAGCAAGGAATCCATGGCTGATGCCATGAAGGTGTTTGCTGACAGAGGATTGATCCATGAAGACAGAGGTGCCAAGCTCATTGATTTGTCCAAGTTTAACAAGCACTTGGGTAAGTGTTTGGTAGAAAAGTCCGATGGTACTTCCATTTACTTGACCCGTGATGTGGGAGAAGCCATTGAACGTTACAACAAGTACAAGTTCGACAAGATGATATATGTTATTGCCAATCAACAAGACTTGCACGTTAAGCAATTCTTCGAAATCTTGAAGCAAATGGGCTTCGACTGGGCCAACAATTTGGAACATGTTAACTTCGGTATGGTCGAAGGTATGTCTACCAGAAAGGGTACGGTAGTTTTCCTTGATCATATCTTGGAAGAAACCAAAGACAAGATGCATGAAGTGATGAAGCAAAACCCTACCAAGTATGCCTTGATCGAGAACCCAGAGCATATTGCTGACTTGGTGGGTATTACTGCGGTGATGATCCAAGATATGCAATCCAAGAGAATCAACAATTACGAGTTCAAGTGGGAAAGAATGTTGTCATTCGAAGGTGACACTGGTCCTTACTTGCAATATGCTCATTCCAGATTGAGATCTGTGCAAAGAAACTCCAAGATCGAAGAATCCGAGTTGGTGGATGCCAACTACGATCTTTTGGTGGAACCATGTGCAGCCAACTTGATCAGAACCTTGGCTCAATATCCAGATGTTATCCAAAGAGCCTTGAAGACTCACGAGCCTTCTACTGTGGTCACTTACTTGTTCAACTTGACCCACATTGTCTCTCAATGTTACGACATCTTGTGGGTTGCTGGTCAAGAAAAGGACTTGGCTGTTGCCCGTTTGGCCTTATACGCTTCTGCTAGACAAGTGTTATACAATGGTATGACTTTGTTGGGTTTGACTGCTGTTGACAGAATGTAAGGAATGGGAGCTTGTATGTAGTAATAAGAAAATTTAATAAGATTACTGTAGTTATCAAACCATGGAAAGAAGCTTTGGAAAGGTGGAGCCATATGTGAGCTTCTACAGAAAGGCCAAGGAGAGACAGTTTAGAAGAAGTGTATATCTGGGTTGTAGCTGTATAATTAATTGGAAATGAATTTTGAAAATTAATGGTTCAGCTCGTCTTATTCCATACTGCATCAGATTATACTCAATCCAGTGAAGGAACTTTCTGATGATGCTAAGTATGGGTGTCTTAAAAAGAAAGTAGTTTGTTTATCATATACATACTATTAAATAAGATATATACATAAAGATAAACTAATATTGATGATAAACTTAAGCCTAATATTAAAGGTAATAATTTAAATATTGCAGGTAAACTATAACTAAAATACCACTGCAAGTAAAATTATTAGAATAAGATTGCCCAGTATTATCGATATTTAGAATTGTTCTATATTTCTCATAAGCTACTCTAACTCATGCTAAAATTATTATAATTGACTCATCACAACTCAAATCTCATTATTCTCTTGGTCCATGTAGTTTTCTGATTCCTTCTAAATTAATCATTGGCCACAGTAAGAAAATTCACAAGAACTTTGCCTAAATTAATCCCAGGTTACTGGTTGTAGCTATACACATTGAAGGATGAATAAAACAATCACGGAATAATGAACCTTGCAAAGAGTACCTGTTACACCATTTAAAGCTTATTCAAACCTCTTAATACTTCAATCCCTCATGATATTTCGCTGATTTTAGCTGTTTGTTTCTTTTTATTCATCAGAAGATTTATAATAAACTAGTAAAAATAATTAACCAAAACTTTTCACTTGTAACATTACTTACTACTGCTATCATTACCCGAAAATCAAATGAAAATCATAGTAATAAAAAGGGTGTTAATTATTACAACTTATATAAATTGAATCTTCAAACTATACGATATGAAAAGACCAATTAACCAATTAATAATTGTATAACTGAAAATCATTAAATCTTGTATTTTTCAACTTCAACTTATCTGCCTGTCAATAATAGCGAGGTGCATATGTGAAGATCCATTTCCCACTACCGAACCAGGCCAAATTTCGAGAAATTTAGAAGGAAAAATGGCTTTCGTAGCTTTTGACCATTTTATCAATTTCTCCTTGTTATCCATTTTCACCTGTTCTTTGATTTATGTGGTATTAGTTTAAAGGCCCAGGGCTACAACGTTTGCCCCCATTTATCCGAAAGATCTTCTCCCCTCTTCCCGTGGGGGCCACAATTCGCATTATCGTTGCGGTCCTGCATAATGCTCAGCAACCAATTATTGGTAATGAATATATCCATTCTCCTTATAGGACATCACTAACATGCTTTCCCAAACTATTAGAACTTCCCGTATGGGCTTGAAAGCCTTCTCTGCCGCTGGCGCCATCAGAACCAAAGTGTCTCTTCCAGAATTGGGTTGGGATTTTGCCGCTTTAGAGCCTCACATCTCTGGTCAAATCAACGAATTGCACTACACCAAGCACCACCAAACTTATGTCACCGGTTACAACACCGCCGTGGAACAATTCGCAGAGGCCAAGGCCAAGGGCGACGTCAAGAAGACCATTGAATTGCAAAAGAACATCAACTTCCATGGAGGAGGTTACACCAATCACTGTTTGTTCTGGAAGAACTTGGCTCCTACTAGCCAAGGTGGAGGTGAAGCCCCAAGTGCCGACTCTGAGTTGGGTAAGAAGATTGCTGAACAATATGGTGGACTTGACAACTTGATTTCTGCCACCAATGCCAAGTTGGCCGGTATCCAAGGTTCTGGATGGGCATTCATCGTTAAGAACAAGGAAAACGGTGGTGCTTTGGACATAGTCACCACCTACAACCAAGACACCGTGACTGGCCCATTGGTTCCATTGGTTGCCATTGATGCCTGGGAACACGCCTACTACTTGCAATACCAAAACGTCAAGGTTGATTACTTCAAGGCTATCTGGAACGTTATTAACTGGAAGGAAGCCGAGAAGAGATTTTTGGTCAATTAATTGAACCAATAATTGGTCAATCACTAAAGGAGATTTTTAGTTACATTTTTCTATGAATAAATAGAACCTTTGTACATGATTAAACTATGATTTTCTATAAAAAATTGCTGAACCATTCTCTCCAGCCACAATGACTTGTTCAACCTTTGATCCCTTATTATTGAGTTGAAAATCATGTAATAATTGTAATCTAGTATTGATCACGGTATCAAGACGTTTTGCCAACTTCTTCTTGATAGACTCTTCGAAATTGGCTTCCTGATTAAATTGAACATCTTTAGGCTCAATGAGTTGGGGGATCTGTACTGGCTTACTGGTCTTAACCTTTTTACCATTTCCATGTTGTCCATATTCATTGTCTCCGAATACCAAAACATCTTTGTTACCTTGGTTATTCAAAGTAATGAAGATGTGCTTGTTTCCAACACTGACATCCTTGATGCCGATCTTTTGTACCGACTCAGTTACTTCATTATATTCCGTCAAGTTAACGATTGATTTGACTACTTGAGGACTGGAACTTACATGCAAGTATTTGTTTGAACCCAATTGACCCTTGATTCCATTACCAAATCCAATGAATATATCTTGATCATTGGTAGAACCTTGAGGATCTTGGTATTGCAAAAGTGCATATGAAGTGTCATCCGATGCAAACACTTGATGAACCTTGTATTCATCGGGCTTGGTGTTTCGTGGTAAAAATGATGAAGACAATCTCTTATAATCTGATTGAGTAAATACCTTCTTAGGAATATGTTGAATTTCAGTCTTATAGTTGATATCTATTCCACATTCTCCATACAGGTTCTTACCCCAAGTCCAAATATTTCCTTGATCATCACATACAATATTATGATAAGTTCCACTGGCAATAGAAGTGAACTTTCTAGGATTTAATGATTTGGATCCATCTTTGTTCTTGATAATTTCATTATTCAATAATGTCATTTCAAAAGCTTCATTCGTTGGAATATTTTGAACTGTATCTTTAACCTTGTCGTTAAATGGAGAAAGATTTGGCATACCGAATTGACCCAAGTTTTTGAAATTGGTGGATTTGGTTGAAACTGTGTTGGCAACATAAATTTGACCTGATTTTCCCAACATTAATATATGGTTGGTTCCGGTAGATACTTGTTTAATTGGTTCATTGGTTTTGATTTCATTATAAACATTGCTTTTGGAAATCCCAAGCCAGTTTCTTGATTGAACACCATCGAACTTCAAAGTTTTATCCAAACGTGGCATATATTTAATTTCTCCTTTGTTGGTCAAGAAATAAATCATGTCGTTTGAAATTGAACAAGATTCAACTGTGAAGGGTAATTTGGATAAAGTGGGTTCGGGGACACCAGCATAGAAATGGTAAACCTTTCCTTTTTGGTCAACCACCACCAAATAGTCACTTAAAACCTTGACATCTTTGATCAAGATATCATCAAAGAAACTCAATCTCAATGGAAGTTTTTTATTGCATGAACCAAAAATATACAAACCTGAATGATGTTTAGAATCCTTAATTTGATTGATAGTATTTTCATCCAAATCAGAGGTTAATTTTTCAATTAAGAATTCCAAATTCTTGATATTCTTCTTTGGATCTGACAAATCCGAGGCCTTTGATTGGCTCAACGGATTGACAAATCTGGAAACGTATTGACCACGGTAATATTCATAATTGGTGAATAACTGATGTCCTACAATGGCAGCAGTAAGTAATACAACACCAGAAAGTACACCTTTGAGTCTTTCTCTCCATTCATATCTTTCACGACCTTGTTTTTGAAAACGTATAAACTCTTCATGAACTTGATTAAGCATATCTTTGTATTCTGGAGATCCTGGCCTAAGGTTTAGTAATCTAGGATCATTTTCAATCAATACGTTGATATCCTTTTCTTCTTGTTCGAAGTTTTGACGGATCCGTCCATGTAAATCGGCGGAATTTATTGGTTCTGGTCCAGTTTTAGGAGAATCTTCTTGAATCTTCTTGTCTAATTCATCCAAACTACTGAAATTATGCCCGAACAGATAATTGGTTTTCGATTTGTTAAACACCTCGATAGGGCTGGGCTTGGGACCTTTAGAATAGAGTCTCATCAAAGGGGGGACCCTTTTGACCAAGTTCGATCTCATAATTGATTGATGAGATTCTACTGAAGTTGAGTATAGACAAAAGGAGTAATGAGTTGTAGTAGTCTACCTTTTGGCCTTTTGGAATAGACTTTGAACTTCTTGATGAGATGCTTTAGTGAGATGCTTTAGTGAGATGAGTTACTAGCGAGACTTTGGGTAAGAGGGTGAGTGTGATTTTTAGTGGGACTTCGCATAAGAGTTTAGTGAGACTTCAGCTTAAATCTCACTGAGATTTAGTGAGGGAATTGGGCGTAGTGAGCAAGCTCTGGTAAAAAAAAGTCGAAACAGGAAGCAAATTTACAAAAAAAAAAGATCTTTATACAATTTGGAAACTAATGCATTTTTTCATTGATATCACTTGCCCCCTCGACCGTGACTAACTCCTCGAATTAAAGCGGAGGCTTCGTTGGTAATGACAACTTTCAATTATCGTGTGCGAATAACAAGTGGTGTTTGCCACAAACTCCCCCAGGAGCATGAGAATTAGCAGTTTGAGTGACTCTCTCTCGCGACAGTTCTCCCTAAAAATTATATTGCTCTCACCAGCCCTCACTGATACAAATAATCCTTGCTTGGGTGCTCGCTTAGTTTAACTTCAGATTGAGCATTTATCAATATAAACTGAACCATTCATTTAACTTACATTACTTGGTGAGTTGTTACATTTACATAATTGAAGTCACCAAACATTTCCATCCATCATTAAACTCCATTTGAAATGTTTCTTACTCGTCAGCTAGGCGGCTTAAATATTCAAAGCCAAAGTTGTTACAGGTCAATTCGCCATTTGGCTGGAATCACCAAGTTTGACACCAAGAAGTTTGTTCAATCTTTACAAGACGGTGGATTCAGTAGCACCCAGGCGGAAACTGCAGTCACCATTGTCAATAAGGCAATCAATGATGGGATTTTCTCCATCACCAACAATCTTGTCACCAAGGAAAGATTGTCCTCTACAGCATATCAACAAAAAGTGGACTTTGCTAAACTTAAGGGTGAACTACAAACGATGGACAAGTCCGAGTTCACTAATTTAAAGAAAGAACAAGAAAATCTCCGTACAGATCTTACCAACCTTAAGAACAGACTTAAAGAAGAGATCACTAAGAACCAAGCTGGAGTAAGATTGGACTTGAATTTAGAAAAGGGTCGTATAAGAGAAGAAAGTTCATTCCATGAACTGAAAATCGAAGATACCTATACCCGTATTGATGAAGAGATTGCCAATATGCAAATGCAGATTAAATCTGTCAAGACTCAAGTGATGCAGTGGTTGATCGGTGTTTCTTCCGGTACTTTTGCATTATTACTAGCATTCATTCGTTTCTTTGGGTAAGTCATGATTAATGGCTAGAACTCAAGTCTAGTGCCCGTGAAATCTGAAATCAGCATCAGTGTCTTATTGCGGTACACTTCTCCACCGATTAGATTGTCCCAAAAATGCCGAACTACATGATTTCGATTACAGAAAGAACAACTCTTATACCGAGGATTTGGGCTATGGTGAATCCGAGCTGTTGGAAACGAAGTCAGTAGGAGTATAACAGGCCATAACAATGAATCCCAGTTCCCCCAAGCACCCACAGCAAGTGTGGCTAGTATTCTGCAGCCTTTATTTCCATCAGTATGCTACTGGGTTATTAAAGCCTTAAAAAGCCATTTTTGTTTCGACTCTGAGGCTATAAGCATTTCGAGGTTCAGCCTCGACCATTCAAGGCCACCACTACTTAACCACAAGCTTCAACTTTTGGGAAAATCATCTGAAATTTAAGGTATTCGGTACATCATAAGGAAATAGGTACATTAAATGATCTTAAATCCCGATGGTGATCGACGATAACGATAGTATGGGTGATATGGGTGAATATGACACTCCATAATTGTACTATCTCCACCACGCTGCCACTACACAAACGGTTTATGGCTCTCTATTTCTACCAGGACGCATGTTAGTAGTCAAATAAAACATACATCAAATAAAACAACCATCAGGTCAATACTCAATAGTTTGTCAATTACTAATACCCAATAACCAATTATAACCAATTGAATGTAATTATAATCAATTAAATATAATTATAACCAATTAATTAGAATTATAACCAATTAACTAGAATTATAACCAATTACAAAAACACCTAACTCCGATTTCAGTGAAATGTCTCATCACCTATTGAGTCAGTAGTTTGCCTTAATCCTCCTAATTGTGTCTATTCTCTCTAGTTTGAGGAGTTCTATTGTCGCTAATTGCTACAACTGTCGCGTTTTAGTGACAGTAGATTTCGTGTCATCAACACAAACGCGCGGGGGTTCAAACATTCATTTTAACTGGCCAATACCATCAACATGAACTCGCTCTTCAACCATGGGATTAAGCAGACCCAACTCATAAGCAAAGACTTGAGCGCGTTTGAGAAAAATATCTCCACTTCGCCCCTTTCTCTCCAGGGAACGATCTCCACTTCCCTCACCGCTTTCCGTAAAACCATCAAGGAATACGGCGACTTGGTGCAACAACACGCAAATGACGAGTCTTCAGCCAAGCATGAAAGCAGATTGATTAAGTTTCGTGGCGAGCTCGCCAGTTTCACCGCCAAGTTTGACTCCTTAAAGGAACAACGTGAATCCATGCTCCTTGAATCAAACAAACAAGAGCTTCTTGGGCGTAGAACCCATCAAGGAACCTCCGAAAACCCATACATTGCCGCCGACAACCAGCAACAACAGCAACAACAGGCGCTGATGTCGTACCTGGAGGGACTCTATAAGGAAAAGACCTCGCTTGCCCGGGGATCCGCCCAATTGGATCATATCTTGGAAATGGGACAGCAGGCGTTTGATGACATTGTGGACCAGAACGAAACCTTGCGTAAACTCCAGCAGAAATTCGAACTGAGTTTGGTAACTTTAGGAGTAAGTCAGGGTACTATAAGAACCATCGAGCACAGAGCTCGTCAAGACAAATGGCTCTTCTGGGGATGCTTGGTGGTGATGATGGTGTTGTTCTGGTATATCACCAAATGGTTCCGTTAAAACATTGCATATCGATTATCGGCCAACTCCTGCGTTTGTTGGTCTCATCAAGACTTGATCAGGTGTCTATCATAACAGCCTTCAAGAACCACAGGCCAAGTACTGGTCAAGTACTGGCCAGAACATGGGACACTACCCACATAATCTCATAAAATTGGTGTTCCTTGAATGATTCTGCCCTTGGATAAATATAAGTCCAGGCATCTTCTTGACTTCTCTATCCAGAATCTACCAGGTTCTTTCCTGACTCAAATTTCATTCTTCATGATTTCCTAAAGCCTTAACGACGCTAATATTTGTCAATGGATCAATAAGTTATACATGAAATCTACTTCATCATTCTGTAGATCACCTACAAATACTAACGTGCCCCATTGGCTCCTAAAATATACCCTTTCCAATCAATACTCGCTCATGTTCATCAGCACTCTCTCATGTTCGTCAGCACTCTCTCATGTTCATCAGTAGTTCCTCTTGGTATTTCACAGACAATTATTTTTTAATGCACTCAATTAATGCTTATCTAGCGCAGATCACTTTCCAGACCAAGCCAAAATCAATGAACCAATTCCATCGAATTTGCCATATTAGTATAGATACTTCAAGGGGCTTCATCTGTACTGATTCTGGGCTTCGTCTGTTCTTATTCTGTTCCTATTCTGTTCCTATTCTGTGCTGATTCTGGGATTCTTCTGGGTATGGTCTTGTTCAATGTAGTGTTCGATATAGTGTAAATGTAGTGATACGGAGATAATGAATCAGCAAATTGCACAGCCCACTTCCCTCGCCATGTTCAGTGCGGTGGGAGTGGATTGGGAAATGGGTGGAAATGGGTGGTGATAGACAAATTGTCAAATTGCCAAATCGCCAAATTGCCTAATTGGTAAATTTTTCACAGTCTCTAGCACCATGGCGAAAAGGGTAAGTTCCGTTATCCGGGCCGATGGCTTTGGCTTCAAAATTTCTGTTTCGACTCCACATCTACACCACCACCAACTAGTTACTATCCTCCGATTCCAAACCTCCTTACAGCCATCACCATCCGATGATCACAGGTGGAATCAGAAGTCTAGGTTTGTTCACCGTAAATTACTGGCACATGCAGAGTATTACTAAACTTAATCATGATCTATACCCAATGGGGTAAGTAAGCTCCTCCGAAGCTAGTACCCTACATACCCCACCACCCTCACCACGTCCACTACGGACTTTAATATCGAGCCCGGTGTTCGCTAAGCCGGAGGACACCCCCTCCCAACCGTTGTCGCAGTTTGAGGAATCAAATGATTATCAACTAACAGCACCAGTGTCAATGTCAAAACAGTTTAAACCTTCGAAAAACCAGTTCGCCGACTTTAGAAGGTCTTGGCAACACTAAAGAACTTTCTTCCGGGTTTATCAGGCCAATGAGCCTCGTGATATCTGGAGAGTTACTGTGTTGAGCCAATGAATCTTCGCAGCCACCATCCGACTCCTGCGATTTATTATACTCAATATAGTCATGTAGTCAAGCACAAGTAACCGAAGGCTGTAGATAATTCCCGCCAGCCCCTCCAACCCCACCATAAACCTTACCCAAACAAGTATTAATCCAGTTGTGCTAGTCCCTTGAAAGAACAGTTCTAAAACACTATTTCCTAATTAGGCAAGAGGGTTTTTAACTGCGAAAAATCCCTGCCTAATTAGGCAATGTAATGGCGATGTCAAGTCTAGTGCTGTCCCACAATGGCAGAGATGGTGATCCAATTCACTTACGACGGCAATGTCCCACGCTCAAACTGGCCGAACCCATCCGTTGATATATAACCATCGATTTCCCCAAAGTTTCTGTTTCTCAACCGCTCTTCAGTGTCTTCAGGCACATCATACAATCTTCACCAAGCTAACTTTGGCTGCAACCCATACACTCCCATTAATATCCTTACCAATCCTTTGGTGAATCCAGGTTACTTTGAATAAACCTTTTGGCTTCTTATTGTTGTTCGACTCGCCACTTTCCAACTATCAATTATCATTGAAATATGAAGTACTCTCCTTCCATTCTTGCTGCCATCTTGGCTACTTTAGCCACTGTGGACGCTCTTCCTATCGGTCAAGTCCAGTATGTGACTCTTGTCACTACCCAGGCTATTCCCAAGAATCAATTTTGGGGGCAGCAACCCACTCCAGCAGCTAATGCTCCTGCCTATACCCCAGCTGTTCTCGCCAACAACGGTGGTGGAAGAGCTCCTGCTCCAGCTGCTCCTGCTCCTGCTCCTGCTCCTGCTCCAGCACCAGCTCCTGCTCCAGCACCAGCTCCTGCTCCTGCTCCAGCACCAGCTCAACAAGCTCAACCGGCCAAAGCAGCTTCCAATGACAATGGAGACTCGGGATTGTTCTCCAACGCCAGAAGTCTCTTTGATTTCTTACTTGGGATTGGAGGATCTTTGACTCCTTCCACTCCATCCCAACAACCTCAACAACAACCCAGCTCACAAAACCCCCCAGTTTCTCCTTCCAGCCCAAACAACTACGCTTCTTCCTCTCCATGGGGAAACTCTAACCCCCAGAGTGGAACCTCCACTCCAAGCTCCCAGAATGGCCAAAACAATGGACCTAAACCTGCTGCCACTGGCTTAGTCCAAGCACCTCCACCTCCAAGTCTCCCATCGGGATTCTCCAAGCCTTCATCTTCTCCAAGGCCGTCAGGTCACACCTCCCCTTCAGGCTCCAATGCTCAAGCCGCTGCTGCTGTTGGTTCCAAGGGTATCACCTATTCCCCTTACACCAAAAGTCACCAATGTAAGAGTGCATCGGACGTAGCTAATGATCTCGACAAGTTGTCCGATTACGATATCATTCGTTTGTACAGTACCGACTGTAATGGGATTGAAAACGTATTGGCCGCTATGAACAGCAATCAGCAATTGTTCTTGGGTGTCTGGAACATCGATAACGACAGCGTTGCTGGCGGATTAACCGACATCCAAAAGGCCATCACAAGCAGTAACCGTGGCTGGAATGCGGTTCATACTATTTCCATTGGTAATGAACAAGTGAATGCTGGAACTGCTAGTGCTTCTCAAATCGGAAGTGCCATGAGCTTTGCTAGATCATGGATCAAACAAAATGCTCCTGAATACACGGGCCCTTTGGTTTCTGTGGATACCTTAGTGGCAGTGGTAGCACATCCTGAATTGTGTCAATATTCCGATTATCTCGCAGTCAATTCTCACCCATACTGGTCGGGAAATGTCGACCCATCAGATTCAGGACCATGGCAACAACAACAGATTCAAAATTTAAAGAACGCTTGTGGCGGTTCTAAAGAAATTTTGATCACTGAAACCGGATGGCCTACTCAAGGTGATACTTTTGGTAATTGTGTACCATCAGTAGACAATCAAGTTGCGGCCATGAAGAGTTTAGTTTCTACTATGGGAAGTCAAATCATTGCTTTTACCATGTATAATGATTACTGGAAGGATCCAGGACAATATGGTGTTGAATCATATTGGGGTATTTTCGGAAATCCTAGTGATTAAACATAAGAACTTGTACTATATTGGCTTAGTGGTTAAATTGCCTAAATTGACTGAATGACTAAATTGACTGAATTGGCTGAAATGGCTCCTATAAATTTCAATAATAATTATACAGAATACCATACAATAATTATTTAGAATGATACCATAAAATTGAATAACTGTTGAGAACTCTAAAATTAATAAACACAGTAAATAAACTTGATGAAAGAGAAAAAGTAATAATTAATCAAAGTAATATGAACAATAGAGGTTGTATCATATATCGTAGTTGAGCATTATTAATTAAATGAAGCCTTACAATGTCACTAATTTCACTAAATGATTTCGGTTTAATCAAATAATTTAACCTTACTGATGGCTTTTGTTATAAATATTGAAAGGGTTGCGTTTGGGCCTTCCATTTGATTTCCTGAGTTCACGAAATGTGTATATTTTTGCATAATTGTTGAAAAATCATAGAGTCACAATGTGTATAGAGCAAATTCATTAACTAGTGAAGGAGGGTTAATTAAAGCAATAATAACAATTCTAATCACAACTCCGGTTTCTTTAGATATTTATAAGTATCACAGCAGTTAAATTCTGCTAATCCTATCTCTTCTGTAACCGTATTCACTGGCTCATCTTCCACAATATAGTAGATTTTCATTATTTCAAAAATTTCAAAAATTCCATTTTCCAATTTATAAATAGCTAACCAAATACTAATTGTATCAGAGTAGTAAATGTATAAACAACCCTCAATATTATCTCACTTGCTTCCACCTTTTGGTTGCACCTCTTAGTCTACAGTGTCTCACTTTGTGAGGCTTCCATAAAATATGGCGTGCGCGAACCATGCGAATTTTGACCCTTCATCAACTCTCATGTTGTGACAATAACCTTCAACTACCAACATCATGTCTGATAGAGAGAAAAAGAAACTTGCCAAAAGGCTTCAGGGCCTTTTGGATCGTCTCTATGTGGTGGAAGATAACGGCATCAACGTCTCTGAAACATTTCACAGATTACCACTGCGCACGGGCACCGACTACTACAAAGTTGTGTTGAATCCACTTTCATTACACGCGATAGGTCGCAAGGTAAAGAAGTTGAATTATGACAATGCACAACAGTTTGTGGAAGATTTGGCTTTGGTGTCGTGGAATGCAAGATTGTATAACAGAAAAGATTCCATTTTTTACAGACATGCACTTATTTTGAAACAGTTTGTTTTGACCATTGCCTTGCCAAAGTTGACTTCGGACAAGGGAATCGGGAATCAACATGGCTTGACTTATCCAAGATTAGGAGATTTGCCCGATGATATTGGAGACAAGCTCACAGCAGAGGACTTCCAGTTCAGTGATTTAGACCCCAGAGACTATGAACAAAGTGCTACACCCCAATCTGAAGCTTATGCTACCACTCCTTTGGCTTCCTATCAATCCATGCAAATCCCTGAAGCAACCAGCCAACAACCATACATGTCAAATGTTATAACTAAAATGGCTCCATCTCCTTCTCCATACAACAAAACTCACAAACCAGTTGAGAGTGGTATCAGAAGAGGAAGACCCCCAATCATCGATAAACCTTTCGAAACAAGAATCAAATTGATTTTAAAGCAATTCAAAAAGCTTCGTGACCCTAACAATGAAGCAAGACTGTTGACTTACCATTTTGATAAGTTACCCGATGCAAAGGCTTACAATGATTACTATGACAAGATTCCTAATCCTATCAGTTTGAACGAAATCAAGATAAAGGTTAGAACCAGAAAATACTCAAATGTTGAGCAATTCATTCATGATTTGGATGTGATGTTCGCAAACTTTCAATTGTATTATGAAACCGATCCTTATAGTGAAGAATACATTGATTTCGTCAATTTCAACAAGGAGGCTCAAATTATCATTCAGCAAGAGATTAATAAGAGTGACAGGGAGTTGATCGGTCAAACCACTTCCGGTAATGATGGAGTCATTAGATATCCTTTGGATTCCTTAGAGGTAAATGGTTACACCTACAAAATTGGTGACTGGGTATTGATTGCCAATCATAATGATCCTGAAAAGCCAACAGTTGGTCAAATTTTCCGATTATGGTCTACTGAGGATGGTAATAGATATACCAATGTTTGTTGGTATTATAGACCTGAGCAAACATGCCACAAATCAGACAGACTTTTCTTTAAAAATGAGGTCTGTAAGACCGGTCAATATAGAGATCATTTGGTTAATGAAATTGTGGGTCCTTGTTACGTTGTGTTTTTGACTCGTTATCAAAAGGGTGATTTACCCGAAGGTGTTGTTCCTCCAGGTGCACCTTGGTTCATCTGCGAGTTCAGATACAATGAATCAAGTCATGTTTTCAACAGAATCAGAACTTGGAAAGCATGTTTGCCTGACGAGGTAAGAGATAACTTCGAGCAACCCTTAGTCCCGTTGAACGAGCCTAGAAAGTTGATCAAGTATGAGTCACCAATCAAATCGTTATTACCAGCAGATGCTCATGTTGGAATGCGTATAAGGGAGCCAACTCAAGGTCCGCATACCAATTCTCCACCATTGGCTGGTCTGGTTTATCTTGCACCAGATGTACCAGAAGATGATTTGGGACAATATGTGTCAAGTCCTAATGTTACTAGAATGCCCGATCATGATGATCATGCATCTGGTGCGCAGGCTTATCTTTTCACACCAATTTCTCAATTAAAGGGTGGAGGGGGTGCCACTACCACTATCTATACCACAGGGCACAGTGCAATGCATGGTATGAGCAACACTGGTCTTGCTGAAATGGGACACATGCAAAGTTCTTACGAAGATAACTCATATTTGCCAAACTCCTACAAGCTGTTACAGACACAAATTCAAGAAAGCCAACAGAAGAAGTTCCAAGAACAACAATTCCAACAAATGCAACACCAACAACACCAACAACTCTTCAGAAGAACCGAAACACCCGCTCCTGCAAATTTGGTTCCTGAAGGCACCAATTTCTTTGCTGTGACCTCCTCCTACTCCACCATGTTGGCAGGTGGTGTGATTTCTTACGCCATCGAGGACGATGCCAATTTGGCCAGCGTAAGCTCTCACATCAACAAAAAAGCCAAGTTGTCTGGATCCACTGATATTGTGTTTTATCGGGCTCCTCCTATTGCTAACAAGGGCAATAGAATAATAACCAATAGCAATGTTTCCTTGGGACATTCTGCTCGTTATTTGGCTTGGAAGGCTACTCAAGCAAAGTCTTGAATTTGGCAAACTTCCAACTGATTACTGGATGGTTCACCCATCATCCTTCTATTTACGTAGACCTTTCCTCGTTTATATGGAGCGGTTTCGTACTGTATAATACATGTAAAATTCACTGATAAACGCAGTTAGTGCTATCACCAAAAACTGAGTCAGACACCCAAGAACCATCATCATGAAGGGCCTATTGGAATTCCAGGACCATCTTCAACGATCCAAGCGGATCGTTGCTTTGGTAGGGGCCGGATTGTCTGTTTCTTCAGGCCTTCCAACATTCAGGGGAACCCAAGGGCTTTGGAAAAACTTCAACATGATTGATTTGGCTACACCCGATGCCTTCTATATCGACCCCGGACTTGTATGGCAGTTCTATTCATGGCGACGCTACAATGCCTTGAAAGCTCAACCTAATGGGGGACATCGGGCGCTTGCACAATTGGCCCAAATCCTTGGAAACAATCATATCACCATCACTCAAAATGTGGATGGTTTACATACTCGAAGTGGTCACCCACAGAGTAACTTGCATGAGCTTCATGGCTCGCTCTTTGAGCTCCGATGTACCAGCTTTACATGTAACTATGTTGACAAGGGCAATTTTACCAACCCATTGACTCCAGGATTGACAGGAACTGAATTTGAATATGACTCTTATCAACAAGTACCCGAAGGCAACACTTCCAGTCCCAACAATTCGCCACAGTTTCGACCCGTGAAACAGCTAACTGAATCAGAGCTCCCATTGTGTCCAGTGTGTCATGAGCTTCTTAGACCGGGCGTGGTATGGTTCGGAGAGTCACTCCTGTTACTGGTGATCGACAGGATCGATACTTTCATAGAATCGGAGTCCGTGGATTTAGTTCTTGTGATCGGGACCAGTGGTACAGTGTATCCAGCCAATAGTTACGTGGAACGTATCAAACATCGGGGTGGAAAGGTGGCGGTGTTCAACACCGATATTGAACAGGAGATCTTAGATGGGAAGATGGCCAATACTTGGGGCTTTCAGGGGGATGCGGCAGAAATATTACCCATAGCATTAAAACCAATTCTTGCTGGCCATGAAACAAAACCACTAATTCATGAAGTTAACCCTTGAACCAACCCATAAAACTAAGACACTTTAACTGGTGATCGATGTCAAGAAACCACTAAGCCTGGCTAGGGGACTTTCAATCAAAACCTCGATATTTATCGATATGACGTTTCCATAACTAAGATGTGAAGTCACTAAGAAGTGAAGTCACTAAGAAGAGGAAATTTTCAAAAGATTCAGTTTTCCCGAACTATTGAGTGTGAATGGTTCATGTGGTAATGGTTTGCGAATGTGTATTTTACAAGGAAGAGAAAATATCCAATAAATACACTGGATGTACATGGTTACATCGTTGTGATACTAGTGAGTAATTTATCCATTTCTCAATCCGATTTAATTGGCGATTTGTGGACTAAATAAGTAAATCCATCATACCAAATGTGAACCCTTTGCCGGCTAAGCCTGGCCAAATATCATAATCTATGACATCAACGGAATTATTACCCCCGATCCCGGACCATTTAAAATGAACCCTACCGTGGCTTTTATGCTTTGTGTTTTATGTTTTATGTTTTGCCTTTAGTATTTGTCTTGGAACTAATGAAGGAAGGGGAGAAGGAGGTTGGCATGTCAACAGATATTCTTTGATACCTTACACCACATCATTTATATCGTTGTCAAGACATATCAAGAGGTCAAGATGTGTCAAAACGTGTGGGAACATGCGCAAGTACATGCGCATGTAAATGAACCTTAATCAAGATTAATACATGAAACATTTGTATGAAACATGTAAATGGACCTTAATCAAGATTAATTATACTCAATTACAAATGATAATATTATCAAAATATCTATTATAATCACCAATAGTTACTCTAACATAGCAGGCTATGGCCAAATAATCTAAATTAGTTAATACAATAATAGCTCAGAGCACCAGGCTCTCCATATCAAGTATAATACAACCGTGAGCTATTCAGAGAAGTGAAGTTAAGGCCCTAGTGAAAAGGGAAAAGGGAAAAGGGAAGAGTGAAGAGGGAACGGAAAGGGAAAAGTTAGATGTCAAAAATAGACTCAAGACCTGTAGAAACAGGAACAAACAAGTCCATCGTAAGGTCACTAAAATAAGGGCCTGGTGTCAAGTCAAGGTCATCAACAGAATAGCAACCAGTGAATGTTAAGGAGGTTGTGGGATCGATCGGTAAGGAGGTGATTGGGGATGACGCGTTGACAAAGTTATTTATAGGGTGGGGAAGATCGAGGCACCCATTTGAGGTGTTTAGATAGGAATTATTATCAGTCAAATCCACGAAGTCCTCACCATACCCAAAGGGGGCAGGACCCAATGAGCCATGAGGACCAAATGAGCCGTAAGGGCCAAAAGTGACAAATGAGCCATTAGGACAAAATGAGCCATTAAGGCCAAAAGTGCCCCAGGGGTCAGTTGTAGGTTTAGTGGTGGAGTTAGTTGAAGTGGATCTGATGCTAATGGTGTTGATGCTATTGGAGTCTTCATCCAATTGTTCTAGTGTGGTCTTTTCTAGTGTGGTCTTTTCCAGTGTGGCCTTTTCCAGTGTGGACAATGTAGTAGTGCAATAGATACTGGAGCATATGCTGGAGGTTGTGGTAGGGCCCCAAACATCGCCAATATCCGTGTTCAGGGAGACATCGGAACCATATATGGATGAAGAGGTAACAGAGCATTCTGTGGATTCTGACACCGCCAGTGAAGTGGATTTGGCTCTCTGGATACGTAAGATGGGGGTGTTGGCCTTAGTGGGAGCCAGAAAATGGTTCCATGTATTTATGGATGCAATGGTGACCAGTGGCTTAAGAACTCTTGCTGTGGTGAGACGGGGGGCAGAAACTTGGGGAAGAACGGGATGGGAGTGTTTGGGAGGCCTGGATGGTTTGTGGACGTAGTTCTTACGGCGATGCTTTGTGGTGGGAACAGTGATAGGCTTCTGATAGGAAAGAATAGGATGGGAATCATGGCGGTGAGTGAACTGGTGTGATGGTACTGGCACCAGCTCCAGTACCAGAGCCAGCTTTCGCAGCCGATTGGTAGGAATCACCAAGGGCTCATTGGAATGCTTGGGGGGCCACAGCCAGAGATCGAGATTGGTCATGGTAATGGAACTGTCCCACTCAGTGGAATCCACCTCCTTATATAGCAGAGCCACTGTCCACATATGGTGACATTGTGGTAATGTTGTCTAAATATACCAATGCAGAGGTCATGTCAGTCACCATGGGGTCTCCACCAGGAAGTTGATAACGGCTCAGCATCAACGGCATAAACTTGCCTAAATTAGGCAAATTGAAACTATTTTCCATCCCCAGGCAGCCCTGGCGTCTTCAGATCAATTATCACTATTTGCCCACCATCAAACAGGCTTGGCCCTGACACCGGATGGGCTCCGATGCAGTCTATAACAATAGATGCCCGAGCGGACTCGCTTAGGGTTGAGGGTTGAGATTGAGGGGATGCACCAGTCGGATTTATAGCTTAGGCAATCAAGTGGCTGAGATTCTCCTCTATGGAGTCCGTGACGGACATCAACCAGAGCCATTCTAGATGGTGCTGATGCCGATGCCAATTCTAGCGGAGGAAGTGGAGGCAGTGGAGGCAGTGGAGGCAGTGGAGGCAGTGGAGAAGTCTAGATAGAACTACCCCGGCTCCCAACTGCGGAGACGATGAATTTTCCGATGGTTCCACCCCGATCCACCCCGATCCACCCCACGTCTATCGTGAGCAACCGCATCCTTCGATGAACAGGTTGTGGTTTCAACACAATGAACTTCTCCCTTGCAGGTCACAGATGTCGGTGTTTGGCTAAGTCGCGACATCAACCAAGATTGTGGACTGAGGTACGGGATTGTGGGATAATCCCACACTCTTTCAAAACCAATCTTACGAAGCTCTTGATGTTTGAGCCTTGAGCCTTGCTACTTGGGTTGCTTAATTTGGATGTTGAGGGCCAGTTGGAATTTAAACTGGGATTAATCAATTAATCATGGCTTTTCTTCGAGGGGTTTGACCAGCCCATATATAAGCATTTACATTATTTTTACTATATTTAAAAGTTCTATTATTGGGAAATTTATCAACATTTAATATGAAATAATTCAAAGCTTCTAAGGCTACTACCTTCGTCGCATTGTTCGCGTGTCATAGCTTGGAAGGTTTGCAGATTAATAGTGCATACAGTTAATAGTGCATACAGTTAATAATGCATACAGCTGATAATACTGTAAATATGTGCGCTGCAAGCGGGTTTATGCTGGTAATGTACCTATTGCATCCAGTGCATGATTCGGCATACTTGTGGCATTCTTCCCATATGTTTCTTAATATCTCTACAATTGTTAACATTCTTGAGTAAATCTTAGACTCTTTGTTCCATTTCAGGATTATTCCTAATGCCTCATGATGATCTTAGGAGCTAGCCTCACCTGGAAGCCTCGTTTCATCGTTTCATCGACCTTCTCTGGTATTGTTCAATTGCCCCACAATATAATTCCTTCACATGGTTACCATGGAAATCACTGAATATTGGAATAATTCAGTACCCAGAATGAGGTTACCCTCATATAATAATCCTCCATTGCTCCCCGAGATGAACCCACAGGGGAGATGAACCCACAGGGGAGATGAACCTACAGTGGTACTAGGGCGATGTGAGAATAATTCCGCCTTGATTCCACCTCATTCATCTCATCCAGCTGATCCAGCTGATCCAATCTCATCCGATCTCCCCCTCCTAATCATCTAAACCCCTTGCTACAGGGGTAGCCTCTCTCCTTTCTCCTTTCCTTTCTGTTTCACTAAGATCGCTGCACTTCGCCTATCTGGCTATCATTCTTCATTCTTTGTTCATTGTGCTAGCAAATTTCATATTTTTCTTACATCAAGTGGGGACAATATTGTGGCCTTTAACCCTAGGTGTGGAGATGGAATGCGGATCCATGTAGTTTCTGATAACGAGCCCAATATGGCAAGTTAATAGAATGCCTAAGGAAGTAAGAGGGGCCATAAGAAAAGACCCAGCCACCATTCAGTTTAGCCTTAGCTAGTTTACAGATTCAAAGATTCACTGCCCTGTCTAGAGGTCTCTAAACCACTCCAAAATACTTTAAAATTACTAAATCAGTACCCAAGAAGTTCATCTTGTAAGGAAATACCTCTTACGAGAAAATACCCTTACAACATATTCACCTTTTTACTTTGCTGGTGCTCCTTGCCTGTGATTTTTGGTATTTGAGCTTAACTAGTGATGTCATTCCGCGATTATAATTCTAATTCCTATGCATTTATTCCAATTATGCCCTTGGCCTTGTTTATTCATTTTCTCCTTGTTCTTTCATTTTCGCCGTGTTCATGTTCTCCTCTCACATTCGATTCTCCGACTTTTGCACCTTCGCTCATTTGTTTATATTTCCGTTACGGGCCCTGGAGTATTGTACTACATTGGTCCAGAGTGTATTATCTGGCCCCTAGTTTTTAGGGTTGTTTTTAGATAGTTACTCCTTCGTAATATTCATCTATTCATCCCAGGACACCAGGGCTCGATACTTCCATTCCAAAGTATAAAGTACCCCTTACCCATAACATCCTTTGCATATATTGCAGTACGGGTTTTTACTTACCATTGTACAACTCTTCATCATACTTATCACGGTTCACACGTTGTGGGATATGGGTATCATCTGGTGGCACACCAAGTTCCACATTAGCGTTGATTAAGATTTGATTGATAAGCCATAATTGTCTTTTTTCCTTAACGGATTTTTCAAGTTCATTGCTGACAACATTATTGATTCTCTGCGCAGTATGAAGCTGGTTCTCCAATTCGGAATAAACCCGTTGAAGCTCTCCCACATCGGAAATATTATCGAAATTATCCAGATGCATATTCTTATAGTGCCGTTTTATGCTATCACTATCTCTTTCAATTTGCTCGTGAAAATGCTGGTTAAGTCCTAAATATTCATCCTCCTCTTCATGATCTCCTCCATTACGTTCCATTTTCTCCCATAATTTTTGTCTTCTAATAATATTGGGATTATAACTAGGTGGCATCCCAGGTCCGAAAAGTAAACTTTTGTTTTCCACATAATTCTTATACCTTAAATCCGCCACTTTATGCTGTTTGAAGTCTAATGGTAGCTTATATAACTTTTGTACAGACACAGGATGATTTTCTTCAATCTTGCGTTTCTTATTTTGAGATTGTGGGTTAGACTGGCCAATTTCTCCATTAAGAATATCCAAAAACTTTATGTTGAACCACCACGGTGTTTTTAATTCATGTGTTTGCTCAACTTTACGCAATAAATCTTCTTCGGTCTTAGTCTTACTCCGGGTCAATGCCTCTTGAAGTGTTTGTAGTTCATGTTGCACCTTAACATGCTTAGCCAAATCCACCGGGCTCACGAATCGTTTATCACATTCGGGCAAGGGACATTCACATTCTTCACTTATATGACCAATTGCATGTATCAAGAGTGCCTGTTTCGAATCTTGGGAAGCACCATAATTATCACATCCTTCCCAAAGGCACTTGTCGGAATTCTCTTGCGACAAGTGGACACTTTCCAAATGGGTTGCAAGGGAAGAAGAGTCTTGGATTTGACTATTACATCCATCCCATTCGCATGTCAATGGACCCGTCGTGATTGCACTAGGAGCTGATGGTTCCGCCACTATATATTCTAGCGACATTATTCAATGTTTGGTTGATCCGCTTACCGTGAAGGTATTTTCTGGGTTGTCTTTACGGTTGAAATGTAGAATCTTTTGGTTGATTAGACTCACTCACACGGCTAGTGGTGTATTGTGAAGTATCAACGCTTATGGGTCGTGCGCGGATAAGGTGTATATGCAGTGGATATTGGATTTTAGTTTGCATGTTATGAGTATAGTTATTTACACATTACGAGCTATAGGTTTATACTACGTTCAGTACAACATAGAAAGGTAACCACATCATAGAAAGGTAACCTATTAAGCTACTTTATTTGTTAGATTATAAATCTAATGCGATTAGTTTCTTGATTAATTTCTCGATTAATTTCTTGATTATACTTTTACTTAATTTACTTTACTTAATTGTATTATGATGTTTATTAACAGTTATTATCTATGCTCAAAAAGCTTCATCCAATCTTGCGGCTGGGTTAGTCTCAATGAAGTCCAAGGAAACCTTGTGACCCAACAACTCTCTAATGTTGGAAACACCGTACTTGATCATAGTTGGTCTTTCTAAGGAAAGACCCCATCCCAATACACGCAAGTTCTTTGGTAAGCCCATAGATTCCAACATTTCAGGTCTGAACATACCCGAGTTACCAATTTCAACCCACTTACCTAATCCCTTGTGGTAAGCGAAAATTTCCAAAGATGGCTCGGTGTATGGGTTGTAAGCAGCCTTAAATCTTAAGCCGTCAACACCCATCTTACCGAAGAAATCTTCCATGAAACCGATCAAGTCACCCAAAGTGATGTCGTAGCCAGCCAACACACCTTCGACTTGGTGGAACTCGGCCAAATGGGTGGCATCAACCGCTTCATTACGGAAAACTCTATCTATGGAGAAAAGTCTGGTTGGCTTTGGATCTTGGGCCAACTTGTGCAACATTGCGGATGAGATAGCGGTGGTATGGGTTCTTAAGACCATTCTTAAAGATTCATCTTCCTTCCATGGGTATCTGTAACCAATAGAACCGTACTTACCTTCTTGATGAACCTTCTTGATATTGTTCCAGTACTCTTCATCTTCTGGCTTACCAGCCTTAACTGGGTCCTTCAAATAGAATGTATCTTGTAAGTCTCTGGCTGGATGTTGTTGAGGAACGAATAAGGTGTCGAAATTCCAGAAACCGGTCTCGACATATTGATTGGAAGGCATTTCGGTAAAACCCATAGAGAAGAAGATTTGTCTGAATTCTTCTCTAACCTTCATCAATGGATGCAAAGCACCAGAACGTGGGTAAACACCTTCAGAGTTGAAATTGTAAGGCTTGAATTCAGCATCTTTCCAAGAACCAGTGGCCACCATCTCGGCAGTGATGTCAGTTTCATAAGATTTAATTTCCAAGGCGAACTTAGCTGCCTTTTCGACCTTGAAACTAACGATTTTCACCAAGGTTATCAACTTTCTCTTCTTCAATTCATTCAACTCTTTCTTGTCTTCTAAAGAACCAGTAGACTTGATGGTCTTCAATTCATCCAAGACCACATCTTGTGGCAATTTGTCGACTTTAGCAACCAAGTTGTCACCTTCTTTAGCTAACCATTTGTTCTTGAATGCTTTACCTTGACCAACGAGACCGATAGGTCCCAATTTGGCCTTCAAGTCATTAATGGTTAAAGTCTGCAAAGATTTCAAAACTTCATCCACAACTTGGATTTCTGGGGAAGCACCGTTGGTAACAAAAGATTCGGCTTCTTCGGTAAGATTCCATTGATCGATTTCTATCTTGCTGAATGTAATCATTTCCTTGGCCCATAATGAAGTCAAGTTAGAGTGCAAAGTATTGGCATCAATGCTGGCAAATTCAGGAACTTTGGCGGTGTTTTCGATCACACCATTATTCTCGTGGACCTTCTTTAATATGCTCAACTGCAAGTCGGACATGGTGAATTATATAAGCCTTATTACGGTTAATTTAAGTAGTTTAGGGCACGAGCTATGATTCATAGATTTGAAAAAAATTCAACATTAGTGCTGAGATGTACTGCGTGCAGGCAATGTGTAAACAGGGGACCGAAGACATGTCAATCGCACAGATCGACACCATGCTAGGAAGGCATACTAAAACGGCAGAGTTGATGCACAAAGATGAAGTACCAATTCTTCAATTATGATGGATAAATTTGTAGTTAAAATTATCCTCGAAAATAAGAGTTAATTATAAGTGATTTTTTCTCCAGAATCTGACTTTATATCGACTCCGATTCAGGCATCAGTAGACATATGAGTAGTCAAACCTGGGAGCCAAAAGGAGCCATAAAGATTTGATGGACTTTAACGTCTTGTTATTATAGATAGAAGAAATGGATACTTCTGTCTTGTTCTTTTGGTTGTTTTGGATATTTTGAATGTTTCTTTGTTTTGAATGTTTTGGATGTCTGGTGCTTACTGAATGAACCAAGTAAATCATAAGAGACTTATTGATATTTTATAGGTTAAAATCAAGTTAGGAAATGTTTCCAATGAATAATATTGATTCTTGAGTATTCATTAAAATTTATCTGAACTGTTATTGGCCAAAAGTCAATGTTTATAATGTTATTAGTGTAGATGTCTTGTAAGTTACGGTACACATAATGCGTGGTTAGTGATGAGACGTATTCTGAAGGTATTGAGGTCCTTATTGTTCAAATATCAACTCTCAGTCTGAATACACCACAAATAGCCGATTTATCGTCTTAGACTCCGTTCAACTCAGGGTTAGTCTTTGTACAATTAATCAATTGGAACTTCTTAATCAAAGTGACTAGGAACTACTTAATCAAAGAGACTTGGAACTACTTAATCAAAGAAGATCAAAAGGTGGAAAGGTTCAAAGCTAACTGCAATCATTCCCAATACTTTCAATTGACTATGGTCTAATCTAATTGGTCATTTTCAATGATCTTTCACTTCCACAAATTCTATATCATGCATGTTTAAGCCCGCTTTTTGCGTTTCTATATGTTTAATGAAGGTGATGTCACAAGTACGGGTGTCAAATGACATATACAACTGCAAAATCACATTACATTACACTAGAAACATTCCTCAACTCTTCTTGTTACCTCAAGATGTCCTTGCTACCTCAACACTTCCTTTCCACCTCAACACTTCCTAGGTATGGGAATGGTCATAAACCATCAATTAGGCACTATTAACACTAAGAATTATCCTTCATAGACTAGAATCGGGGGATTATCTGAGTATATCAACGAATCATTTAAAAAGCCTTAGCAGCATTACATAATGAATTCTATGAATTGACTATGTTAATGAATCTGGTAAGAATTCACAGTATCAAGAACTCAAACCCAGGAAGAAGCCGATGCCTCGCCGTTAGGTCTTTAGTGTAACGTTGCAACGTTTCAACGTTGCTATTCTTGGTGACCCACTGCCTCAAACCATATTCTTGGTGACTCTCCAGGATTACACAGTTGTGCCTGAATCAACTTATTGTTAGGAACCAATTACATGGTTTAGCAATCTCGGTAACATTGCCAGAATCAGATCATGGCAACTCCGAGCAACTAGGCTGTGATCTCACCAGGATGTTTTGAAGGTGAATGCAGCAACAAGGCTTTAACTAAGACGATTCTACTTTGGGTAGAGGTCAGAGAACAGAACAGCAAGTTGTTGAGAAGTTGGAATGCCAGTTAAGCAGCTCGAAATAGCATGCGCGAGCTTGTGCATGAGGGAGACAAATACTATGCATCTTCCGGCGATGCTGGTCACTTACGAGACAACAATAGTGAGCGGTGCGACTCCACGTCAATTCGCTATAGAAGGTATACCATAGATATCATCAAACAACAGAAACAACAAACAACAAAACCAACAAACCAGAAAAACAAAACTACTATGGGAATCACCAGCTTCAACTTTATTGATCACCACATTAACAATAAACAAACTTTGCAGTATTGACGAGCAATAAACCTTGAGTTAAACTTAGACACGGCTCGAGACAGGATGATTGCTAATGCAGCGAATTGCTACATGCAGCATGCACTGTGCAGCATGCACAGTGCGGCTGAGCAATGAAAGGTGACCGTGGTGGGCCCGCCAAGGGTATATAAGGCGCCAGAACTCCCTGATTATTTCTACATTATCCATCATGCCTGTTACTTGTTCCGACATCATCAAGCTCATTTTTGCATTCATTTTCCCACCATTGGGTGTTTTCCTTGAGAGAGGATGCAGTTCCTCGTTGTTGATCAACATTCTTTTGACCATCTTAGGTTTCATTCCAGGTATCATCCATGCGGTGTATGTGATTGCGCGATACTGATGAATTCATTGGTATCGTTTAAGTTTAAGGCCCCTTTCAAGGTTCCCTTGAGGGTCACCTTTCCATTTCAATTCGACGTTTATAATGAATGAATAAAATTATGTTGTTACACATTTGTAGATTTTGTACGGCATTTAGCCATTCAAAGTTAAGGGTTCGAGTTAAGGGTTCGAGTTAATGGTTTGATTCCCTGAAAGTAACACCGAGTTAAACCTTCAGTTCTCATCAATTTAGTTTCTAAGGTTTCTGTTTAAAGACATGTATCAATTGATACATCGAGCCAAGCACTTTCCTGTTAGAGCTTCTGTTCTCGGCTAGTGGAGTGCTGATGAGAATAGCCAATTAAGTCCACATGCCAAACCAAGGAAATTAATTCAATGCTCATCAGAGTTATATGGAAGGCTTCATATCAGTTACATCTACCCAATACAAACATAAAAGTACAATAGACGCATATGTACTTGACTAGTAACGTACAACTGGAATCTTACCACCATGAAATAGAAAGAGGAAAACTATACCGTGCACTTTGTTAGTGGTTCAAAACTTGTCTACTATTAAACTTTTGAAGCCCCACTGATTCTGCCAAATAGAGGAATCCCTACATTACCTTATTTTGGCTTCTCTTAATTAACGTTCTTATTCAATTTCTCCTTATTGGCTTCTCCTTATTAATTATATGCCACTCTATAAATCATGGTACTATTATGAGGATGAAATTTATTCCTTTGGTTATCTTCCAATAATCTTCCAATAACAACAATAACCATTTTGCCATGACCCATATTACTGATGTAAAATGACGACATTAAGTTGATGGGATGGATCAGGTCACGAAGGTGTAATGTGGTAAGTGCGGTGGGAAGTAGTCAAGAGGGAGTAGTCAAGAGGAAGTAGTTAGCAAAAGGTTTAGGAGGGGAATATGGGCGCGGGGTCCATGAGAAGGATCATGACAAAAGGGCAAAGGGCCAAGGGCAAAAAAGCAAAAGGCAAAAGGGCAAAAGAACCATGACAAAAGAACCTTGACAAAAGAGTCCTTGGTGAAGGATGTTGTCCCTACTACGGCAGAAATAGGATAGATCTGTTGATGAGTCTTCGTTTATAATTCAAACCTATGTTAATCTTAAGGAGTCTCGGCCGATATCTCGGTGGACCTAAAATGAAGTCTAGGAAGTAAGGGGAGAGTAGGTGGGGTAATTGAGTGCGTTACAGATTGTAATTGGCCACACCTAATGTGTCAAAATGCATATAAGTGTTTACTGGGGTATGACGTAATGGTCCCTTTACCCTGGAATTTTACTGCTTGCTAATAAATCACCGGTTAGTGCTGGAAATTCGTCCTTGAGTCTATTAGAAGTTTGGTGTGTATGGAATTCTACTCATCTATCGACACGATGGGGGCAATTGATCAAGATTATGTCGTGGGCTATTATTAAAAGTATCATGAAATGTAATATAAATCATTCAAAAGGTTTATTGAAAATAATCTCTATAATGCCCATTTCTTACATAGGTGGATATATATGAATTCTTTTGCTGAGAGGTGGGTATAAAGCCCCTAAAATTGATAATATCTACTAGTGTATTCTGAGTTAACACCTAAATGCTTATCGCAAACCAGTTATCTTATTAATAGGAAGTTTCACTAGCAGTCAAATTCGAAGGTTTATTCGAAGGTTTATCCGAAGGTTTATAATCTGACCAACCTCCAGTTGAATTTAATAAGACGAAATACCAAAGACAAAAGACAAAAGACCAAAAACCAAAGACTCAAGGGGATATTTTACCAAACACTTCGTTAGAGCTCTAAATGTTCACCAAATTTCCAAATTAAGTAACTTACCCAAGACTAGTAAATGGAAGCACGCTGATAGACTGATAGATAATACCGATAAGTAACTTGGGCCCCACAGTTTAACTATGTCATACTCAAGCTCACCAATTTAATTACTATACACCCCAAAACCCCCTGAAATGCTCAATTGAAATTCAGGGGTCATATATTAATTAAAGTTTGAGTATTTACCCTTGATAAAATCGGTGATTTAGATTACTTTGTTACCCTTGGTATATTCGTTGAAAATGTTGGTGATTATGTTTTGTGATGATCATTATATTATACTCTTTCGTAACATTCCAATCAACATTCCTCCATATCTTTCAAATTACCTTACACGAACCTTGACAGTGAATTCGAAGTAGCCGATCTTTATTCACTATTAGTTTTCCCAACTACGATCAAATAAATTCCCCAAATCTAAAGTCCAGGAACAAGTAATTTGAGACAATTCAATTATGAACTCATTCGTTTGGAACTTTCAAGTGAGAATATTTAATTGTTCTAGAATTAATACCGTTAGTTTTTCGTCTAAATGTGTTGTGGTTTAATACTTTAATATTTACTACTATGCTAGAATACATTGCTGGCCGATATCTCCGTAAAATACCAAACGCCATGGAGTTTCTTGCATACGTTTCGTTTCATTTGGTAACGTTTAACTCAAATTACAATTTCAATGTTTCCTTTTTTACTTTTACTTCTTTACTCTTTCCTTTTCCCTTTTTTCATTCAGTTCATATAGGTGATTTAATTGACTTTGCTCATTTTACTCATTTCGTTTATTTATTTCATATTTTTTATCCGTTTGGTTCATTTTCATTACTTAATCGATTATCCTGAAAATTAGCTTTCATATATATATACAACAGGACGGGTGATTCGGTGATTTTTTTCAAGTTTTATTATTTTGGTTTCGATAGTCCATAGTGAATTGGATCAGTTCAGTTGGTTGGATCAGCTGGTTGATTTGGTTGATTTGGTTGATTTGGTTCCTTTGGTTGATTTGGTTCCTTTGGTTGATTTGGTTCCTTCGGTTGATTTGGTTCCTTTGGTTGATTTGGTTCCTTTGGCATTTGGTTCCTTCGGTTGATTTGGTTCCTTTGGTTGATTTGGTTCCTTTGGCATTTGGTTCCTTCGGTTGATTTGGTTCCTTTGGTTGATTTGGTTCCTTTGGCATTTGGTTCCTTCGGTTGATTTGGTTCCTTTGGTTGATTTGGTTCCTTTGGCATTTGGTTCCTTCGGTTGATTTGGTTCCTTTGGTTGATTTGGTTCCTTTGGCATTTGGTTTATGATTATTTAATCTAACCATTCCAAAAATTCAGGGGTAAAGTAACTAATAATCAAACGAGCTCCAGCACGCAAGAAACCTTGATGTGATTCAAATGCAATTTGCTTCAAGTCTACAACTCCCTTTTCTGCTGCTGCATGCAACATGGCATATTCTCCACTGACATGATAAGCACAAATGGGGAAATCACGGCAAATCCTCGTGGCATCACTGATAATATCCAAATAAAAAGTGGAAGGCTTGACAATGACGGCATCAGCACCCTCTTCGATGTCTCTTGCAAGTGCTCTACGAGCCAAACCAGCAGCATTTGGAGGAAGTTGATAACACTTTCTATCACCATGACTAGGGGCACTGCCAGCGGCATCTCTGAATGGACCATATAATCCTCCACTGAACTTGGCTGAGTATGACATGAGCAAACACTTGTGAGCTACGCCAGCATCAATTAAACCACGCTTGATGTCTTTAATGCGCCCATCCATCATATCGGAAGGTGCTACACAATTGGCACCAGCTTTGGCATAATTCACGGCGATCTTTCCGATTCTTAATACTGATTGCTCCCGATTCAAACTACCGTCTTCATACAATACTCCACAGTGTCCATGATCGGTGTATTCACACATGCAAACATCACACATGATGTATAACTCCGGAAAGGCCTTTCTTAATGCTTTGATACTTTGAATCACCGGTCCTTCAGGATCATCCGCTCCAGTAGCCACTGCATCTTTAGCACCTGGTGCCAAAGGAACTCCAAAGAGAATCACGGAACGAAGACCTTTGGCCACCAAAGTTTCCACATATGGAATGAGCTTATTAAGACCATATCTCTTGATATTAGGGAGCGATGGAATCACTGTTTCCTCGTCGGGTTGATCTGATACAAAGAGTGGGAAGATGAACATGCTCTTAGTCAACTGTCTTTCCAGCTGCCATTCTCGGGACAACGGGTGGTTGAAGCCACCTTGTAATACGGAGGAGATGTCGGTTCCTGTTGGAGGTAAAAATTCTGCTTTATGGACCATGGAAACAGTAACAGGAGTAAAGTGGTAACATGGTAGATATTGGTTGAGTTTTATACTGGCAACCGCATCACGTGACGAGCGGAATTGGATATTATCATCATCATCTATGGTTAGGGGTTTGAATCTGTTAACCATGGGATTTCAACATTACTTGTCAATCACCGATAAGTGATGTAACGTCACATTTATGGACATTTATGGGGGTACAGTCCCGAGTTTCTGGGGACTGGTTCATCTAGCGAATGATAGCAGTGCTACTCACACCCGTTAGGTTACAACTTTGGTAGCGCAACTGGTAATTTAACACCCCCGTTAGGACTATTTCTGGGACTAGCTAGCTCTAATATGGTCATATGACTTAGCTTCATAGTAAAACTGATAAGACAGATAGGTCAGGACTGGCCAATTACGATCACGCAGATCTGTGATTACGTAAGCGATATAATAAGATAGGAATGATAAAACTAAAATTAATAGGTCTGAGTAATTCAGTGATAAATGTATGGAGTAAGTAAAATTGGAAGAGCAAGTGAAATAGGAAGACAACGTGAAATTGAAGATTTGCTAGTATCAAACTTTTATAATTACTTCTGCCTGTTGCGGATACCGGTGCCATTTTTGACCAGTAATCTGCAATATTGAGGCTAGATTTACAGGTAATCCCCACCAAATAACACAAGTAAAAGTGCACATCCCATTCCACTGTTGATAAACAGTAAATCAAGTGAAAAGAATGCATATTCACATCGAGAATTTCACTATTAATCGTTTTCGTAATTGAGCTCCTTGAAATCTGTTTTTGCTCTTTCTCTGAAGTTCTCCTAAGCAATTGATACTACAATTGATATGATTAGATTATGCAGTGCATTATTGTTCAGTGCGAAGCACGTAAAGCCACCAGATCCTAAATCGTAATGAACATCTGTGACTTTGATTGTTCATTGACTTTTTATAGTACGGGACTAAATAATTGCCAATATTTGGAATGGGAGATTATGCCCATTTTCCGGGTATATAGTACGTTTCCCAGTAGAACCGGTAAGTACCACCAAGTCTAATGGTAACATGTTAGTATGGACGATTTCACCCACTCGAGTATAGTTCCACGAGATTTACGTGAATGCCAAGAACAAGGATATACGGTAGATAATAGAGTGACGATATAGTATGATGGAGATCGAGATAATTCTAGTCAGTGCACAGAAGCGGAGAGAAAGGGTGCGCAAACCGGGAAATCGGGAAACCGGGAAATGAGGGAATAAGGAAATGGGGGAAATAGAGAAACCGGGTCGGAAAGTTTGGGAAGTTTGGGAAGTTTTCCGCTTTCCATCTCTCCGTCTCTCATCACTCCTAGGGTGCAACCACTCCTCGGGTGTAACCACTCCTCGGGTGTAACCATTCCTACGGTACCACCTCTCCCGGGGTACCACCACCGCTGGGTTGTGGGTTGTGGAATTGGAGACTGATTTGTTGATACGCTTCAACTGGTCAAATTTGAATCCTAGTTAAGACTTATCGTGCTATGATACCAAGACTTTATCTATAATGGGCTCACTAGCAATGGCTTGATGGACTATGTGCCGGAAACACCCAGTGTCGGGAGCAGCCCATCTTACGGCTTAAGGTCAGGTACCGGTTTCCAGCATGCGCGCCGAAATTGACCGGCATCTCATCAGTAGGACCCAATGGTAGGTCAAGTACAATTTGATTGGAAGGTTCCACACTAGTAGTCACAGTCAAAGGATTCAAGGACCGGATGATTGGATAGTTGAACTATTGGGCATTTCAGCAAGTGTGTTACCATAGAATACTAACTCATGAAAGTATTAGGTATTGCTATCGATGGTTGGGTTCTAAGTATTCCGCACTGGTCGCAAAATTGCCTACTGCCGAACCACACGTAGACGAGCCTGCCAAATCACCTCAGAACATGCTAAGTTCCACCTCAGAACACCAGAACTTGCTGATAGATAACTGCATCCGTGCCCAGGCCCTGTCATCGTCTCTGTAAGCGTCAGTAGCTTGGTAGTGTCAGTAGCTTGGTAGGCGTATTTGTCTCGAACTGCCCGGTATCTCAGTCGCGTGGGAGTCAAGGCTGCGAATCCCAGGGTCGGGCTCCGGGCTCCTGCCAACACAGCCCAATACTTGCTTTGAGTGACAAAGTAGGATTGTTTAGAATCCGAAGGGTCTTCCTAAAAAGGTCTAGGATCGTCAGAATTTGCCTATTCTCCTACAACATGGTCAGCGGTCTTTTCCAGTCCCCGATGTAATTAAGGCTTGAGAATGTGAGTGAGGTTAAGGGAAAAAAGAAATCTACTGGCCTCAGTTTTGAAAACGGCCTCACTCCTGATACCACTGATATTGTCATCATAAGGTGATGCCGGTAGCGTCCGCAATTCTCCATACCGCAATAGGCCAATAAGCACGCGATAGTTGCCCGTTTGTAATCAAGCATGTATGTTCATATGTCCAGGTTATGATCCCTGGGTTCCATGTTCTCTGTTGCGGTTGCTGTAGAACTGACTTATTGTACATCATACATGATACATCACAGAAATTGGAGAACTCCACTACGTAATAATTATTGTACCTCAATTCCTGGATTCCTTCGCTTACATAACTAAGCCGGGGGCTTGGAGGCTTGGAAAGAGGCAAAGGGCAAAAGCAAAGAAGGCAAAAGGAAAGAAGCTAACCACCAAAGCCCGATGGGTTTAACCTTTTTAATTATAATCTTCAGTTACTCCGACTTTCTTTGCCTCCTACTCCCATCCCATCACCTTCTGCGTCCACGCATTAACTTACATCTCAAAGTGTGAGCTAACATCATGCACAGTAGCACTTGTCCTGCACTGTCCAAATCCAGGAGCGCCCATCTGGGACCTAAAGGGCAATAGCGCCAAAACTGTTCCTACATATCCTCCGCTGGAGTACAAAAGTTACCAGTTTCCTTCTACGTCCAGTTGGTTCTGTCCCTGTTGTTCCGTGCCACCACCAACAAGATCAACAAGATCAAGGTCATCATCAACAAGAACAAGATCATTATTAACAAGAACAAGATCATCATCAACGAGAGCATCACCCTTAACGAAATTACCATTAACGAAAAAGAAAACCCTTAACGTCATCATCCTAGAGTGTCATTATCGTCGTTATAACCATCTTTTTCGTGATAAGACACTAGTCCGTGGTCATTAAACCAAAGTCCCTAACGCGGTACGTTCCCTTAGTGGATTCTCCTACATTTACTCATTCTATCGTCTGGTATTATCCATATAATCATGGCTTTCTTGACCTTGAGTACCAGAGTCATCACCACCTTCTTCGGGGTGGCAGTGCTCCTCAATATCTTTGCATTCACCAAGTTCTATAACGTGGAGGAAGAACGACTCCGGGAACTAGAGTTAGCTCATTTACAATCCCAGTCCTATGATGACTATATTCCTGATATGGAACTCGAATTCCCGGCGTCCTCGTCATATCTAGACCTTGAGCCAGATCAAAAAATAGCGTCCATGCTTCATTCCATCACCAAATCAGGCTCATGGGTTTCCAACACTACCATTCACCATCCTCAAACCCACATTCAACCCTCTGAGATCAACCGGTCTCGTTTCCACTATGATCCACGCATCACATTCTCAGTTTACCTCGACCATATCCTTCGAGGTAACCATTCAAAACCAGTCCCATTTTCTTGGGCTGATTGGGTAGATTTGACTCCTCTTAACCATGAACTCTCCAAACCAGACTCCGAAAAGTTGAATTGTGCATGGCTCCAGTCCAAGGTAAAGAAACCTACCAATCATCCTGATTTCTGTATCGATAAAGCAGACTTGACTCCGGAAGAGATAGCTGTAATTGGCGTGACCCCAGAAAAATTACCAGGGTTTATTGTTAAGCATTCTCCACGTAGTAAGATCCCCAACCAACAAAGTATCTTACAAGCTAAAAGTCATCTCCTTACCTATGCAGAGCTTCCTCTTAAGATCGTATTCTTGACTGATGATGGAACATACGAACTACTCACAAAGAATGACAGAGAAGATATCTACACATCCGGAATGTTAAGTGAATACATGAAACATCGTGAACTTTCAGAGACCGATCAATTTCCTATGAACCCTACTGAATTAATCCATGAGATTCACGATGTGTTGGAACCTATTCATGAAATTCCTTCGGTGCCTGTATATGATACCAAAGCATCACCAGATATGTCAAGAGAACTTTACTTAAATACCAACATGTTTCATTATACCCAAGCAGATATTGACTCACAGATCGCCGAATACGAATCCAAAATGGATACGTCTGATCATAATAATGATGCACAATTTGCAAATTCCAATGATTCATCAGATTCCAATGATTCATCAAATTCCAATGATTCAATAGAGCCCAATGATTCATTAGAGTCCCCGCAATCAGATCTGAATACAGAAGATGATCATACACCTAAATCCAAAAAAGAACTTCACCAGATCATTCACTCATTGAAGAGAGAGATCTTTCCTGTACCTGCCCCCAAACCGGTAATCGAATCTCCAGATGTCAATGATTCATTATCCCTTGACTATAGTCAACTTTCACCTCAAGAATTCAATCATTACAGTGGATTAAAAACCGCAAATAGATACGAAATCCTGGATGAACCAGTTTATTACAAGTTATCCACTTTGTTTGTTGACGGTGAAAACAAAGACAATGGCTGGCATTATGAATGGAGATTTTTCAACGGAGCTTTCACTTATGTTAAAGACGATACTTGGGATGCTGACCAGTTACAACTTCGAGAACAGATTATTTTGGAAAGACTCTTGAGAAATTGGTTTAAATTCACCAAAGAGAAGGGAATAATTTGCTGGATTGCCCATGGTCCTTTACTTGCATGGTATTGGAATGGGTTTATGTTTCCTTTCGATATTGATCTTGACATTCAAATGCCTATTGTTGAATTGAATAAATTGACCAAGAACTACAACATGACGTTGGTTGTGGAAGATGTGAATGAAGGCCACGGAAAGTACTTGATCGATTGTTCACCATTCTTGCATCATAGAGAGTTGGCAAGTGTCAATAATTTTATTGATGCAAGGTTCATTGATGTTGATACAGGAGTCTATATCGATATCACTGCTTTAGGCAAAAATAGTGAAGTTCCTCCTTCTGAATATAGTAATTTGGTAAAGGAACATCGTGCCAAAGGTGAAGAAATTGAACTTTACATGGATAGAAGAAAGCATTGGGTAGAATTCGAAAAACTCAATCCATTGAGATATTCTATGCTTAATGGAGTTCCAGTTTATGTTCCTAATGATCTCATGTCAATGCTTAAATCAGAATATTCCCAAGGTACCACAGCATATTACTTCGATGGTTACTATTTCGTACCATGTGTTAGACTTTGGTTACCAGAAAAGAAAATTGTCGAAGTTTTTAAGAAAGAAGGATATCAGAACTCGAATGGTAAGGTTAATACTCACAAGCTAGTCCAAAGACTTCAAGATATGACCATCGAAGATAAAGTACACATGTTGGAGGCAGATAGGGATATTCTAATTGAATATGTCAACTCCAATAATTTAACTGCTCTTCATGATTTTGAAAAAGGATATATGTTGGATTTTTCCCAACAAAGTTCGAATCTTGATTTGACTAATAATACCCGTTATCATCGCCTTACAAATATGTTTGAAATGCGTAGACCCATGAAGGGAAGCTTGTTTGATTTTGAGTATTTTGAAAGAACAGAGTACAAAAACAATTCCACCAATAATGAAGAAACTGACGAAACAGTTGCATGAATATTATGATTAATAATTAACAGAATGATTATAATTAATGATATTCCAACCATATACTTAGCATAATATATTTCACTCACTTGATATATATTTAATTTAATATATTTAATTATTTAATATTAACTACTTAATATATCTTTTTATTTATTAAAGATAAATCACTGAATTAGGTGTTTTCAAAGGCTGAAATCTACCGTTAATTTACTTGATAAATCCAACCCACTTCACTCTAATTTCCAATCATTGACTTTTACAATTTAAAGGAGATTAACATCATCAAAATCAGACATATTTCTAAGGAAATTTCATGATTGATGACTCTGGTGATTCTCTTATAAAGAAACAAATATAACAATCTTAACTTGTGATAAATCTATTAAATCTAATATCTAATCTAATAGAGAGAAGTAGTGAGTGGGAAGTAATTTAGAGTTGGTATACTCCTTCACACGACCAATTTTACTATAGGGTAAATTCTAATTTTACAGGTTATCATTAGTGCCAATATTCGTGAAGATGATTTCTAAAGTGCCTGGTATTATCAGGAATATATCCAATGGTTCTAGAAGGTTCTATACTATCAAACCCATCATCAATACAAAACGATCATTTTCAGCTCCTGTGTATACTAAAGTGACTGAAAAGACCACACCATCCACCACTACTCCTTCTAGTGTAAATGGAACAACAGAAAGCAAAGTAAGTTCTACTACTACTTCTTCTTCTGGAAATGAATCTTCCCAATTGATATTTAATGATAGTCCCATTCAACAGGTTAGTTCATCCACTGGAACTGCCATAGATTGGTCAGATTCATTCCATGGATTGGGTTCAAATCCTTTCTCCAGAGAAATTGCCGACATCTTATTATCTCCTATAGCAGATCATGATATTGAGATCAAACCTGATGGATTGTTATACTTGCCAGAAATTAAATATCGCAGAATCTTGAATCGTGCCTTTGGGCCTGGTGGTTGGGGTCTTGCACCAAGAACTGAAAGTTATATTACTGGTAAACAAATCAGCCGTGAATATGGATTAATTTGTCATGGTAGATTGGTAAGTGTTGCAAGAGGTGAACAAGATTATTTTGGAGGAGAAGAAAAAGTTACTACTGCATTAGAAGGATGTAAAAGTAATGCTTTAATGAGATGTTGTAAAGATTTAGGAGTTGCAAGTGAACTTTGGGATCCAAGTTTTATTCGTGATTGGAAAAAGAAGTATAGTGAAGAAGTATTTGCTGAACATGTTACTACTAAAAAGAAGAAAAAGTTATGGAAGTTGAAAAAGAATAAAACTTTAGATTATCCCTATAAGTTGTGCTAAGCCTGTATATATGAAGGAATAAATATTAGATGTACAAATGTCAGGCAACCAATAGTTTGGATATTGGCACAGGAGACTTGACCTGTAAACCATAGATTAAAACAAAGGTTAAAACAAAGGTTTAACAAAGTTTAAACTATAGTTTTGGTTAAGTATGACGAAGATGTAATCCTTATGGCTTGAAAATACCTCTACCAGCTCCCAAACTTTCAACGGTTTGACTTAAAGGTCTTCTCTTCCATACATCCCAGAATTGTTGCTTGTCCAAAACTTCATCAGTATTGGCTTCGACGAATTTAGCGTCCCTTCCAGCGAAACTTGGAGATTGAGCCCAAAGAGCATGATCAACTAATGCAGTTACGGTGGCACCAGCAATACCAGTTAAAATCTTATGCTTGATAGGCATGTTCTTGAATCCGGCAGTCAAAGCAGCCAAATTACCTGCTCCAACAGCAATGAAAGTATTCCATCCATCATTCTTCTCTCTTAAATTGGTAGCAATACCTTTAGTAGCAGTGGCAACAGTAGCAAATCCAACCACGGTTAAAGGCAAGTTCAATTTGAATGTGGTTCTCTTCCATAAATATAACCAAGCATAAGCTCCCACGGTGGTATATAATCCAACCTTCAATACTTGTTTGGTTTCTTTACCGGTATCAACTGGTTTCCAGGGAGGATAAGCTGAAGCATTGGCCAAGTTAACGAATGGAGTTGGCCATTTATGGGTGGAGTCTGGATATGATTTGACGTCCACTTGACCGTCTTGAGCTTCTTGGGTAGACATTCTTGTGGTAAGTAACTGGAGGGTTAAGGGCCAATCAATTTTTATTGAATTGTCGAGGCTAGAAATGGCTCCTGCATATAATCAGAAATTTTTGTCACGTGATTAAAGCTTCCAATTTGGTAGACAAACAGTATAGGATAGTTTCTGGCTACATCAGAGGTTTCAGCACCAAAGTAAGAGACCACTGGAACTGGTCAAGACTTCCCTATTGATCCAGGCTGTGAAAAACGAGATTCCACTCCATTTTGGTGCATTTTCATCGCATTACCTTTGGGAGTATGTATCACGTGATGGGGTTATAAGAAAAATTTTCAACTATATAGCCGGCTCACAAGACGCTACTAGTTGCTTCTCCATTACAATGAACAAGACACTTTCGATCTCCGCTGTTGTGGCCACCGCATTCGTCGGGTACGCCGTGTACTTCGACTACAAAAGAAGAAGTTCCCCCGAATTCAGAAAATCGTTAAAGAAGAAGGCGGTTAAGCATGCCAAACTCAGTGAAAAGATAGAGAAGGAGAGCAAAAAGTCCAGATTTGAAGCCATTAAGAAAGCTTTGGATGAAGATTTGAGTGCCAATCCAGTTCCTGTTGATTTGGCCGAAAAAGAAAACTTTTTCATGCAACAAGTGGCTCTCGGAGAGCAATTGTCCACTTTACCAGATCAAAAGATTGAATCAGCTCTTTGTTTCTATAAAGCATTGGCAGTTTATCCTAATCCAACCGATATCTTGGGAGTTTATCAAAGATCTGTTCCTGAAGAGATTTATGAGATTGTGGTGATGATGATTGCAGCCAAGCCTCCACCAGCAGTTTCCAATGTATTGAATTCTGAAACTAAGGTCGAACAGCCTGAAGAAGATTTGGACTAAGCGCTAAGAGCTAAGCTCTAGGCGCTAGGCGCTACGCCTACACTTACATGCGTACATGCGTACATGCTCCATCTACGTGTATGTCCGGGTATAATCACTTTAACGACTCATGGCTCGATGACTTTGAATCCGCAATGGTATAGATGGATTGTGGGACTGGTTTTCATGTATAGGCTTCTGTATATATTCGTTTGAACCAATGTAGTATGCGAAGGAGTGAAATTAATGAGATAATTAATTAGTCCAATTAGTCAATTGGTCCAATTGGTCTATTAGTTTGATTAGTTTTGATCAATTTTTGGTTACTCTAATCTAGTGATAATAAGTCATATAATTGATAGAATACACAAAATCGATATACAAATCTACTAAATCTACAAATCCACAAAACCACCTATCAGTTTGCATCCTGATTCAGGTCACTAGAATAGTATCCAGAAAACTATAGTATGGAGACTAAACCAAGATTAAAATGAACTTGGAGTATAGGTTAAATTGACTAATTAATAAAATGTAAAATGCAAAATGTAAAATGTAAAATGTTAAAGGTTTCAGGTTACAGGCTACATGTTAGATGATATCTGTTACAGGTTACTATCCACAGCACTACATTATATTTATGCTAATACCCTAGAAGATATCCAAGCTCAAAGATCATACAAATTATTTCAACAATACAATGAGGCTATGAATATGAAGTCAACAAAATAAGGTACCACTTCAAGATGATTCCTATACAATTATATAACTCTATTAATATTTCTTTCAATATTAATCTATTAATATTATAGTTATAGTTATACTTCTATTTAAGGATATAATTAATACTATATTCAATTCTAGAATGTGTAGCTTTACCTGGTGAATTTATCATAATCATCATAATATACCACATTGCGTGAAATTGACTAGTTAAGGATACTTCAGAATAGTATTGACTTCATAGGAGTTATTATCCTCATTGAAATGAATTAAAACATATATGGTACTTTTGATGTTCAAATATACTCTGGTCTGATCTATCTGGTCTGGTATGGCTCGTCTAATCTCTCTGGTCTCTTTTGTCTTTTCTCTCTGGTCTGGTCTTGTCTTCCTCTCTGGTCTGATGCGTCTGTTTGAACAATGTAGGATAGGCGCACTGCCTTTTGCTTTTACTGCGGTCTTTGTGAAAAGACGAGCATTTGAACCTCAAGGTTACCCTCTAAAAACACATTTAACCACCGGATTGGATCCATAATCCACGGTACGGATCTCGCTAGACTGAAACCATTTTAGTGAACTTAATAGATCCTCCTCATCACATCTCAATCCTTCACTAGATCGGATTCTATCATGAGGTTCACTAGTGTTTGTGCTGTGGCCTCTACTGTTTGGAGTATGGCCTACGGAGCCACGCTAAACATCCACAACTCCAGCCAAATCGACCAGATTTATGGGTCGCTCAACATCACCAACTCCACCAACTCCAGCACCACACCTGTGGCCACCAACTCCAACAATTTTCAGTATAAGGGAGTAGCTATCGGTGGATGGCTTGTTTTAGAACCTTATATCACACCATCATTGTTCCTTGGATTCAATAGCTCTAGTAGCTCTAACAAATCGATTCCAGTGGATGAATATCACTACTGTGAGTACTTGGGCCAAGAAGAGGCCTCCAAACGGTTGGAACAACATTGGAGCACCTTCTATACTGAGGAAGATTTCAAGACCATTAAAAGTTACGGATTAAATATGGTAAGAATTCCCATTGGATACTGGGCCTTCCAGAAATTATCTTCAGATCCTTATATTCCTGGAGCTCAGAAGTACTTGGACCAAGCCATTCAATGGGCACAAAATAATCAACTTAAGGTATGGATCGATTTACATGGAGTACCAGGCTCTCAAAATGGGTTCGATAATTCCGGACTTCGTGATATCGGATACCCTGGATGGTTTAATTCTACAGAAAACTTGAATGTGACATACCAAGTATTGAATAAAATCTATACTAAATATGGTGGTGGAGAATTTGGGACTAAATTCAGCGATACCATTATTGGCATTGAAGTGGTGAATGAACCATTTAGTCCTGTTTTGGGGTTGGATCAGATTGCAGAAGTGTACAGAAATGCCTATGAGCAAGCCAGAAACGTTCAACTGGTCAACAATACCATTGTATTTCATGATGCCTTTGCAGGAATTGGCCACTGGGATGATTTCATGTCAGATAGATCACCTTCAGGAAATAACACCAACGAAAATTATAACATTTTGATTGACCATCATCATTATGAAGTTTTCAGTCTGTCAGTTAAAGATAATATCACCAGTCATGTGAATAATATAAAGAACTATGCAAAGTCCATCAAAGATGAGTTGTCACATCACCCAGCTGTGGTAGGTGAATGGTCTGCTGCATTGACGGACTGTACACCTTGGTTGAATGGGGTTGGTTTGGGATCTAGATATGCTGGTGAAAAACCATATGATGGAGAGTTTAATAAAACTGGAACTTGTGATAACATTAATGATTTTTCAAAATGGTCAAAACAACAAAAGAAAGATTATAGGAGATTTATTGAAACTCAATTATCTGAATATCAAAACAATACCAATGGATGGATATTCTGGTGTTTCAAGACTGAAACTTCCATTGAATGGGATTTCCTGAGACTTGTTCAATTAAAATTGATGCCACAACCTTTAGATGATTACAAGTATCTCAATTCCTCAGTGAAGTTCGGAATCAGTAAAATATTGGTAGCTTTAGCTGTGTTGATTTTTTTTGTCTAATTGAGTTAGCCATGTTTCCTTCTCAAATGATATTCAATTGAAGCTTCCATTTATAATACGATTGTTTTAAATGATATAATCACTTTAATCGATTGAAAAGTTATGTTGAATCGTTGGATTACTGAAATAATTTTAGTATTATAATTTTTCAGCTCATAGATCCAAATGGATCAATTATATTCGTTTAAACTAAAAACTATAAACTAAAAAGCAGAAAGCAAAAAGCAAAAAGCAAAAGCAAAAAGCAAAGACTATTTTAGGGGAAATCTTATGAAATTACTCAATTGCATGAAATTATTTAATAATTTCAATTTAGAATTAGAATTTTTATAAGGTTCTTAATTTATTACGGTGAATCATCAACATTGTAAATGATCTAACCTAAACTGTAACTTAAATTCAACTTGAACTGTAACTCGATATAACCTGCAACATGAATCAGTCATCATCAAAAGGAAGCCACAATAACAATCTAAATATTATAAAATCATTCTTTATTGCCTCCCTGGAGATATACCCCCGAGGATGGTATGTTAGCTCTATTTTAACCATTCAAACTAAGCTCTTGAATCATTTATGGTTTATTTGAATTAGTCGCTATCACGTGACCTAGAAATCCCACCGGTATCGGCATTCAGGACACCTTCACCTTCCACATACACCTTAATCATGGTCAAGTCTGTTAATGTCGCCATTATTGGCTCAGGAGTTGTTGGATCCGCTTTCATCAACCAATTGAAGGAATTAAAGTCCTCAATAAACTTCAACGTTATTTACCTTGCCAGATCATCCAAGGAAGCTTTGTTCTCTAATGACTACAAGCCAGTCGACTTGGCCACTTACAAGCAAACACCGGCTCAAAAGGTCTTACCATTACCAGAATTGACCAATTACTTGGTTGGAGCATCAAGACCAACCATCTTGATCGATAACACCTCAAACGGTGACATTGCTTCTTACTATCCATCATTTATTCAAAAGGGGATCTCCATTGCTACACCAAACAAGAAGGCGTTTTCTTCGGATTTGGCTACTTGGAAACAAATCTTTAGCAGCTCCCAAGCACCAGGTGGAGGCTTGGTGTATCACGAAGCCACCGTTGGTGCTGGTTTACCAATCATTGGACCATTGGCTGATTTGGTTAGTACTGGAGACCAAGTGGAAAAGATCGAAGGGATCTTCTCTGGAACATTGTCGTATATTTTCAATGAATTCTCTACCACTGACTCTAACTCTAAGGTTAAGTTCTCTGATGTGGTTAAGGTGGCTAAGGAATTGGGTTATACTGAACCAGATCCAAGAGATGACTTGAATGGTTTGGATGTGGCTAGAAAAGTCACCATTTTAGCCAGAATCGCTGGGTTTGAAGTGGAATCTCCTACTTCATTCCCTGTGGAATCGTTAATTCCAAAGGCTTTGGAATCAGTGGAATCTGCTGATGAATTTATGGCCAAATTACCACAATACGATGCTGATATCCAAAAGATCAAGGACGATGCTTTAGCTGAACAAAAGGTTTTGAGATTCGTTGGTGAAGTCGACTTGAAGAACAACAAGGTTAGTGTCAAAATTGGTAAGTACGGATTTGATCATCCATTCGCTTCTTTAAAGGGCAGTGACAATGTGGTGTCGATTAAAACCCAAAGATATCCTAATCCTTTGATTATTCAAGGAGCTGGTGCCGGTGCTGATGTCACCGCTCATGGAGTTTTAGCTGATGCCATCAAGATCGCCCAAAGAGTTGCTAATTAATCTAATTAATTTGATTAAGTTATTTAAATTAATTTATGTACAGATAAAGTTAAATTTGTTCTTTATATTTATACAGTAGATGGCATTACATGAGTTTTGGTTTCGTCTTCCCAATGCTTTTTGGCCTCCCTGAAAATCTCTTTCAAAATCTTTTCATTTTGACAGGTGGATCTGAAATTTAACATCACTCTTTGAGAATCCAAATGGTAAGTTTTGGTATTGGATTCATTATCTGGTACAGTGGTAAGAAGAGTATTGACTCTTGTTATATGAATATTGTTGGGAGCCAAGAAGAAATCTCCACTTTCTCTTAACTCAACAAAGTATGAACCTGTTCTATGAATGTATTGAGCATATTGGAAACTTGGCTTACCCCAACTATATGAAATTTCAAGATGACCCTTCAGAAAGAATACTGTGGATCTATTATCGAGTAAGAATCCCGTCTTTTTCAATAGATATAAGTGGTAATAGAATCGATTTTCTCTTAATATGGAAGCATCATTAAATTCAGAATCAATCCATGGATTGACCACCAATTTAAGATCCACAAATGAATGGAATGGATTAATCGAAGGGATTGTACATAATTCTTTCCAAGGAGTTTCAACCAATTTTAATCCATGTCTTTCACATAATCTAGACCAATTAATAACATTATCATCAATGAATTTAGTATTAGTATTCAACCATTGAAGTCTAATATGATAACAATGTTCTGGATTATGAACTCTATCATAATGAATGGTGACAATTTCTGGACGATACGATTTTTCAAATGGATCAACATTAATCTTAACTGATTTACTCAAGACAAACTTCTTTCTTTTTGATTTATGAATTGATCCAGAAAATGATGATCCACCATCAGATTCATTAAGATTATTGGAGATTATTTTCGTTAAATCCAATGGATCTCCTTGATATTTTATAGGAGACACAACAGATTCTGCATCAGAATTGTTCCGCGTATTACTGGGTGCTAATTGAGGTGTATGTGGTGCAGACATATCCTTTCTCAGGGATTCTAAGATATTGTTATGATCTTTTTCTGGTTTCTTTTTGGTGAACCAACCAGAATTGTCTTGCTTGTACAGTTCATCAACATATTCTTCTTCAAGTTCATAGAAATAGTATCCATCAAGAAGTCCATGCCTCGATTCAACATGCTTAAATAACCCTTTATTCATCAAGGTTTGTCCATAAGATGTTGCTTCTTCACGAGTGTTGATGTCTTCGAAACATTCAACAAGCCAAGAGACCAATTCACTTCCGATGAAACAATGTAAATGTCTTTTAAAATGCCAAGTTCTATCCATAAGTTTTAATCCTGATTCAATTTGTAGTTCTTGAGCTAATTCCCCAATCTTTATACCTTTGTTGAATCTTTTATTTTCAGGAATCATTAATTTTGGTTGAGCTCCAGTAATATCATAATTTTCAGCTTCTTCATTCAAGAATTCATATAGATTTCCAGTATAGAATATTATATCTGAAGGTTTAACCCCTTGTTCCTTCTTATTCTTATCATACTTGGATTTTTCTATTAAACCAATTAACTTTCTTAACCCTTCAACTCTTATTTCTTCGTCTGAAAGTTTTTCGTTCCCAATATAATATGCATTTTTGGGCATATCTGTAGGTAAAATAACAAATTTCATTTGATAAAATTCTTTATTCACGTCTGGCATAATATCATCATAACCTGCCAAGTATTGATCAAATTGATTCCAATTCAATTGACTAGACTTTGTGTTAATTGGATCGAATTTAGCTGGAGAATATTCATCAGTATATCTAGTTCTGATTAATGGAAAATATGGTTTTAATCCGGGTTGGTTCGCAATTGAAGCTCCTAATGTAATTTTAGTTTTCTCTGGCTGTAATGGAAGTGATTTCCTATAGAGTTGAACATTTAAGTTTGAATTGTAATCCAATGAGATCCGATGGATTTCATTATGGAAACTCATATAAATAGTGAGTCCATACCTTTTATCATGGGGAAAATATTTTAAAATGTTATCAAGAATATTCTCTCCAACTTGATTAGATCCACCCATACCCAATCTTCTTTCACTTTCTACCTTACTAACTTTTTGACCATAACAAATTTGGAACCCTGCCAACAATCTTAATTGAATCATCTCTCTCATTAATTCATGAGTAGTCCGAAGTTCCAAGTAATTCTCTTCAGAATTTAGTAACACATTATAAATTTGAAAGGTATAATCCAATTCCAATTGCTTTGAAGATGGAAAAATAGGCGTGGTTATTGGTAAAGCTGCTGGAGATTGTAATGAGCTCCATTTGATTGATTTTCTTTTGATATTGGTAGGAAAAACATCAATCCATCTACTGACCTTGAGTAAAATATCTGAATGAAGATCTTTGGATGGATTAGGTACTTCTTTCCAGTATTGATCTGTGAAAGATTCATTTTCATAATCAATTATTCCTGTTCCTCCAGATGATCTTTTGTGAGATCTGGAAGTTGATTTTTCAGAAGATTTGAGTCTATTCCTTAAGATATCAGTTGGTTGAGGTTTTGTTCTATTTCTCACCGGTTCAAGTACTTCGTTAGACTTTCTAGCTGACCTTATTACTTCAGAAGCTTTTAATTTATTTACCTGGGGTATATCATGAACAGGTTTTCGGTTCAATGTCAATAGCGAACTCTTTGATTTTAATGATGGAGTGGATGGAAGCTGTTTCTTATCATCTGTTTTATTGAGCATGTATAATGTGGATAGAGCCGATGTTTCTGTATTATTCATTGTAGTTACGGTTCCAACAGCAGAGACTTCAGATTCTGTAGTAGTGAAGGCTGAAGTTACATTTGAGGTTGATGATGCTGATGTGGTTGGTTTTAAACAGTTTGATTCGGGAATTGAGTTGGGCTTTCCAATGGATATTGCTGCCAGAGCAGTCTCGTCGTGTGAAATCAAAGGAGTTAACGTGTTCTTGTTGCTGAATATTAATGACAAAGTAGCGTTGGTATCTTTGATATCACTGGGCTTGAATTTGGGTTTGGAGTTTTCTAACAGGTAGTATTCAATATCTGCTTCATTGAAATAGTCTTTCTTTTCATTTACAGGCTTGAAAACATTGTTGTCATATTTATCCATGGCATCAAGCAAAGACTTTTCGTTTCTTTTTCTTCTTAACCTTTCAATTCTAACATCATTGACTTCATTTTCCATTACCCCCATCATTTGAAGTTCATAAATTTTGCACCTAGGAATCCATTGATGATTGGTAGTTGAAAGAATATTGAAATCTTTATAGAAAGAAATGTCACACCAATTTGGTACACAATGTTTTGTTATTCCTGACTGATCCATATATCTAAACAACGGAACAATATGTAATGGTGGCTGACTCAAACTTACCAAATCCAAACCTGAATCTATGGTAGCCATTTTCTTACTGGTCTCCAAGAGTAAATCATAATCAACATCAAAGATTCCTGTTCCAGGTGTAACAATGATAAAATGATTTAAAGTATGCTTTAAATCAGTATTTCTGAATTTATTTTGTACTAATGATATTCCAAGATTAAGAGCTTCTAATATGTTTCCTTTAACTGCTGGAAGAGTGTCACCTTCCATATAATAATCATTGTTCAACCCTTGTTTCAATAAGATATCCCGCTTGAAATTGGCGAATTCCAATCTTAAATTCGCCATGATTCTATCCCAAGATAAAATATTAACTTGATCAACCACCACTCTAAAATAATCACGACGATTATTTGGCCTTTCACCTTGATTCAAGGTAGTCCATGGAATATCTGTAAGGTCCACGCTTGTAAATAAGACTATGGTGATTGTATGATGAGTATTATTAGACCTCCATTTCTTAAAGATTTTTGGTAATAGACTATTTACCAATTTATGAAATGTTATCTCACCATTTTCTTCGAAATGCCACATTTCTCTGGATAATTGAACTAAAACAGTTAATTTTGCACTTTCACTTCGAAACACTATTTTTGTATCTTTACTGATATATCCACTCATATGTTCTTTTCCATTTTTGAAGATAGACTTTACAAGTCCTACTCTGTTGCTGATAAAAGAAAGCCTTTTCTCCACGTAAACACAAGTGCCTGTCAATGATGATGAAAATGCCCACATCAGATCTCGCGACATGTGAATATCTTTAATGAAGATTTCCACGGTGTCGGCTTCAATAGAAGCAATATTTTCCACGGGTTTGATTTGGGCCAAACTTCTTGCCGGCACATCTAGAAGTTTCCTTAATGGGGTTGAAATCAACGAGATTTGGGCTTTTACCTTAGAGGAATGACCATTGGTATCTTGATCATCAACATTGGTCGATGCACTTTTGATATTGCTACCTTGAGCAGTAAAGTAGAACTTTTTAGAATTGGGGAGATTGGGCTCTAACAGTTGAAATTCATAAACTTGTCCTTGAACAATGTTGGAAGTCTTACCAACATCAATTATCACATCCTCACTAGACGATCGTAATTCATGGAACCATACTGTGGCTTGGATAGGGTGTTTATTTATAGGAGTTGCGATTTGGTTCGATCCAGTTTCCTTATTGATAGAGCCTGCTCCATTGTCTCTTGAACTATTGGTGCAAATTTGTATGGTAGAATCTCGAGGTTTGGGGTGGTTTGGGTTCATTTGTGATGCTCCTCGCCGTCCGATGGTAATTGTGCTTCCAACATTTCGACTCATTAAGTTTTTGGATTCGGTGGAAGATGCCTGCCTTGATCCTATCACAAGACTGGTCTGATTTGCATGCATTGAGTTGGGACTGGAAGCTCTTTCGATCATACCAATGTTATTGATTCTTGATGTCTGTCCCCCAGAGCCTAGGCCTGGGCCTAGGCCTGGGCCTGGGCCTGATCCCGGTGGTTTCGTAGGCTTATTGGAAGAATTGTAATATCGGGCATGTTGCATTTCTGATTAATGTGATGGGAAAAAGGTGAAATGGTGAAAACAACCAAACTACCCTGAATATCTCCAGCTTTCAGTAGTGAGACTTAAACAATGTGGAGTGGAAATTGTGATTCTGAGGAGTCGATTTGAGCTGGCGATGACGTAATTTTCAGACTCAATTGATGATTTAAGTCAAGAGCGCTAAACTCCGGGGAAATTTGAAGTGGTGGAAGTTTACTTAAACAAGCAGATATTGACTGGTTTAGTTGATAAAGTTCTGCATAAACCTCTGGAAAAGTGGATCACGTGCATGTCCACGTGATCGGTATTTTCCTACTTTTATGGATTTACGATATACTTCGTAAGAGAATATTCACTCATACAGAGTGGGTAGACGAAAAACATCAATTCATCGGCGATAAAATCCCCGAAACAATTTCAAATAATCACTGCATTTTTTTTCAGCAGTTTCGAGTTTTTTTCGTAAACTTCAACCAACATTCACCAATTAGGCCACTAGATGAGGTGAACAAAATGAAATATGACTGGTTGTCTAGAAAAAACGACTAGGATGTCTAGAAAATGATGCATAACCTTTCCAGCCTTTCAGTAAACCTGAAACATCCCACAGAATGAATAGCCTACAATAAGAATAGTTTCAAAAGTGCACCAAAGAGCACCAAAGAAGTATCTAGGAAATGGGCACCAAGAAGTCTCTAGGATGGATATCTATGGGTCTATATTAATGATGTCAAGTCAGTATTGTCTAAGTCTTATTTGTCTAAGTCTTATTTGTCTAAGTCTTATTTGCCTAAGTCTTATTGTCTAGTCATTATTTCTCTAGTCATTATTTCTCTAATTCTTATTTGCCAAGTCAGATTGTCTAAGTCAGTATTGTCTAATTCGTATTTGTCAAGTCAATATTTCTAGTCTATGAGGAGGATCCCTTGATTACGAATTCATCCAAAAACCATTTATGGAAGCGATGATCATCGGAGAGTTCTGGATGAAATGAAGTACCCAAATGGTTACCTTCTCTCACTGCCACAACCAATTCCTTATCATTTCGGTGCAATTTGTAAAGAACTTCTACTGGCACGTTCATTATGGGATTAGGAGAAGAAATCAACCCATCATCTTCCAGATGGACCACGTTGATTTTCGTCACCACTGGGGCTCTAATGAAAACCGCTGGAAAATCGGTCAAACCAGGTATAAATGAACTGAAATCCAAGTCTTGTTGGAACGAATCTAATTGTCTACCAAATGCATTTCTGGTGACTTCAATATTTAATCCTCCCAATACCTTTTGTTCTTCCTTACCATTCCTCAAATGTTGAGCCAAAAAGATCAATCCAGCACAAGTTCCCCACACCGATTTGGATGGATCACGAACAAATTTAAGTAATGGCTCTAAAAGGTTTGTTCTTTCAGCAATCAAAGATATGGCGGTACTTTCGCCACCGGGGATAACCAAAGAGTCACAGCTGGTGAGTTCTTCAACCGTTCTGACTTGCAAAAACCTGAATGAATGAGCCTGGTATTCTGGAGCTTGGACGATAGAAGTGAAAAATTCAAGATGTTCATGGAATGCACCCTGAAGGGCAAGAACCCCTAAGGTAAAAGAAGGCATGGATGTGAAATGAAACTTGTGATCTTCAGTGATCTTCAGTGATCTTCAGTGATCTTCAGTGACTATTGCCCTTGTTTGTCAGCAATCAATTGTTAATGAATGATTCATCTTGCATGGGTTATAGTTTTTGGTTTGGCGTCCTGCATATAAAGACTCTCCTGCACATTGACAAGGTGGGGCATGGTAGGACCCTGGTCTCGCGAGTCAATCTGTGCCAGTCGAGTCAAAATGTGGGTCCAGAATGACTCACTATTAAGTAATTCTGTGTGGAGAGCGCGGTAACTCAAGCCGATATAACGGGAAATAACGGACAAAACGGACAAAATGGACAATTTAACTAGTGGGCTAAGGGCTCAATAGGGGAACACAAAATCGGAGTCATTTCTCCACCAACGAACAAAGTATTTATTTCCAATTATATTTCACCAAGCTTAACTTACTACCAAATTATTCACAATGTCTGAGTTTAAAATCAAAGCCGGTTTGGCACAAATGTTAAAGGGTGGTGTCATCATGGATGTGGTGACTCCTGAACAAGCGGTGATTGCTGAAAAGGCTGGTGCTTGTGCCGTCATGGCCTTGGAGAAGATTCCTGCTGATATGCGTAAATCAGGTCAAGTATGCAGAATGTCTGACCCCAAGATGATCAAAGAGATCATGGCTGCTGTGTCAATTCCTGTGATGGCTAAGGTCCGTATTGGACACCGTGTGGAAGCACAAATCTTGGAAGCTTTGGAAGTGGATTACATTGACGAATCGGAAGTGTTGACTCCAGCTGACAAGCAATTCCATATTGCTAAGAACGATTACAAGGTCCCATTTGTGTGTGGAGCTAAGGACTTGGGAGAGGCCTTACGTCGTATTAATGAAGGTGCTGCCATGATCAGAACCAAGGGTGAAGCCGGTACTGGAGATGTTTCTGAAGCAGTCAAGCATATTACCATTATCCGTGCCCAAATCAAGGAAGCTAAGGAAACCTTGAAGACCGAGGCTGCGATCGAGGCCCATGCAAAGGAATTGAGAGTTCCTGTTGCTTTGCTTAAAGAAGTGTTGGAATTGGGTAAATTACCTGTGGTTAACTTTGCTGCTGGAGGTGTTGCCACTCCTGCCGATGCTGCTTTGTTGATGCAATTGGGATGTGACGGAGTGTTTGTTGGATCTGGTATTTTCAAGTCCTCAGACCCTGCCAAATTGGCCAAGGCCGTTGTTAATGCTACTACCCACTACAATGATCCTAAGGCCATTTTGGAGTATTCCACTGACTTGGGTGATTTGATGGCTGGTGTTGCTATCTCTTCCATTAAGGATCACGAGAGATTGTCATCTAGAGGATGGTAATGTAAATAGTTCAATAGAGGTAATCCATTAGGTGGCTCTACGAAAATATGAACAATTAAACGATTGCACTAAATGTAATGGATTAATCATGAATTAATTATAATTAGAATACTAATTGATCCTAATTGTATAATTAATTATAATTATCAATAATTAAGTGTATTTGATCCAGAACACATACCGAATCTGTACATACGAATCGATAAACCAAATAATTCTACATTAGTTTCCACTCTTTGATGGTTTCCACCCTTTAATAGTTTCCATTCTTTGATAGTTTCCACTCCACTCTTGTTTAATTTCCCATTAATTGAAATCTTCATCTTTTCAACTTTTTCAAAAAAACTCACATTTTAACCAAATTTCACTATCTCATCCCAGTAGATAAATTTGATAAAGTTGGTTTAATTTCCTGATCTTTTCAATTCTTAAGGTCACATCTCATCAGATCAATTAGATAACTCATCATATCAATAACATCAAAAATATTGATATTATAGTGATTCTTTATTGTTCTACTTTAACCTTCATTTCAGTAAATTAGTGTAACTTTGGAACCAAACTGATCTCACGTGGAAGATATCACCACTAAATGATTTATGGTAAAATTTTATTAAAATTGTATTAAAATTATATTATACCAAATTGATCAATTTCCTCCGTGTTTCCAAACACATTATCAGATTGGGATATTATGATCGCACCACTCTTCCCATTATGTGCCCATACATGGCTGCGAAATATTAGTAGTGAAGTATATTAGTATGAATATGGTAGTCCATCAATATTACAACATGACCAACATTATCAATAGTTAAGTCCATTAATATAGAAGTCTGTTAATATAGAAGTCTATTAATATAGTCTATTAGTATAGTCTATTAGTATAGAAGTCCATCAAAATGGAGGTCTACTAATAAAGTAAGTCTCGTTAAGTCTATTAATATAGTAATTCTAGTTAAGTCTATCAGCATATTTGGCAAGTATACATATTATTTATATGGTGGTTATGGTGGTCATGGAGGTATTTGAATGAGTTGTTTATATATTGCTGTCTAACTCATACAGCTCAGAACTGGAACCCTCTCTGACTTCAGCCTTTCTGATGCTCCGACGAGCGTATCCGAACCATAAGAACACCCCGAATACCAAAGTACATCCCAACACGGCACTGGCATAGTTCATGTTATCTGAGTTGACCGGGTTCAACAAGGGGAAGTTCAACCACACCATGATGAAACATACCCAGAAACAAGAACAGAGATTCATAAAGAGTCCAAATTTACCCAAGTGGAAGTAAGGTAATCCAGTCTTAGTATCGATACACAAGCTTTCATCCTTTTCTAAGGCATAACGTTTGAATGGAGAAACTGCACATCTGGAGCGAATCAATAAGCAAATGATAGGGAAGATGTATGACAAGTTGATACACACCATGGCAGTTCCAAGCACCGCATTAAGGGCAGAAGATGATCCGAAGAGAAGACATCCAAGAATCAAGCATATTACCAACACGAAAGTAAGAGCATTAACCGGACTGTTGAAACGAGCAGAAACACGACCAAACACCGATGGTAAGCCATGAGAATTACTAAACGACCACACCAATCTCGAAGTGGAACAGTAGTACATGTAGCAAGAGCCAATGAAGGTGATCATCAAGCACATCACACCGATGGTGGTCAAGGCCTTGGAGCGGAATGAATCAAACATCAATTGCACGATGGGCTGACCTCCAATAGGGTTACTCAAGTTCTCCACATTGACAATACAGAACATGTAAACGATGATGGTAAAGAAGGTGATGATGGCGGAAGCGGAATTGGAAATCACCATCACCAAAGGGATTTGACGTTCAGGCTGTTCCATTTCGTCAGTCATATGGGCAGCACCATCAAACAAGGTGATAGAAGCAATGGAAGGAAGCAATCCCAAGAAGAACACCACACCATTGGAGGACCAGCCTGACTCATTGGTGATGTCCTTAAACACGAAAGCAGCCGATCCCTTTGGATTGGACTTGACGAGCAAAGTGACGATAATGAACAACGTACCGATGTTGATGACACCCACCAAGAACTTGGTGATGTAAGGGATGGACAGTACCGAGAACACATTGATCATATAACCAGTGACCAATACCGCGGCATAGATGAGGTATAAGTGCCAGTTAGTAGGCACGTAGTCAGGGTGGTAAATTTGGGCCAACGAGGTCACCAACATGGCAGAAATCAACGTGGCCGAGAAACAAGCAAAGATCCATCCAGCACAAGATAAGATTCCGGTGATGAAACTCAAGAGTTTTCTGTAGCGTTTTGGTGCCAACATGTAAGTCCAATGGACTTGAGCGGAGGAATGAGGATATGCGGAGGCCAATTCAGCAAGAGAGAAGCAAATGATCAAATCAAACGTCACAGCTAGAATGAATCCATAGATCAATACTGGAGAGCCTCCAATCCCGATGACGGTGGTTAAAAATGTACCGATGGCCAAGGGGGAACAGATCAATGAGAACTGCATTCCACAAGTAGACCATAATGAGAAGTTCTTCTTAAGTTCAGGTTCTTTGTGAGGTACCAGGAGTTCAACCTGACTCACGGTTGGATGCATTTTACCAGACATATTGTAAGGTAATAGAGGGGCACACGGTGGGTATGATGATGAGGCTGATTAAGATGAGACTGATTAAGATGAGGAGATGCGTATTCTCGATGAGGTGATCCAACGATAAGACGATGAAAATAGAAGGAAATGGAAGGAAAATGGGACGATAAAAGCGAAGTTGATTTGGTATCAACAAGATAAGAAGAATAAGAATGGAATCAGATTGGAGATCAGAATGGCACAACTTTAGGAAACGCTGGAGTAATAAACTAGCGAGGTTTTCAATAGTACAAGATCGCGGTATCGTTAGCGGCTCTGCAGGTGGTAGTAGGCATTTATTGCCCCCACATTACGATAAAGGTTCCGCCTTCGCTCGCCGAATTAGGCAAGGCGCTAATGATATCGAAGAATTTCACTCAAGAATCCCTGCAAAAAGACGTAATCCAGCTAAGAACCGCAGCAGAATCGCAGGTACTTGCGCCCAGCGCATTTCCAGTACTGTAAGAAGAACATCTGCGCAACCGAGAACACCAGTACGTATAATGGAGCCAGAAGGACCAATCAGTATGGGTGGAGGGTGAAAAATTAGGCGCGATTCCAAATCAGTCACTGATGAAATTTTGTGCTAAACTAAGCGAAATAGATTACGAGCAACGGTTCTAGCGGGGTTAAACACCTCCTTCTACGGCGGTGATGTTGAATTGAGTTAAGAAATTGCTGTCGGAGGTCCAGTAGTTCCAGCCGTAAGAGGGTTAATTGGTGAAGGTAGATGGTAAAAGAGGGGAAACGTACAATAAAGTTACGATTGAATGGAAGATGGGATGATTCGACAGATGAGATGTGAGGGGAACTCTTGGAAACCGCTAAGGATCGATGGGGAAGATTATTGACCTCATCGTGGGCACGGTAGACATCATAGTGAGGCAGCAGTGAGACATCTCAACACACGTTAATTAATGAGAATGAGAACTCGTCCTGGTTATCACTAAATCTTCTACGATGTAGCGAATCACAAAATAGAACCAATTCAATATTCGATCTTTCTTATCCATGCAAGGATCCAATCGTCAATAATGCAACGACCAAATGTTTTACGATCCAAATATTCTACGACCCAAATACCCAAAGATCCAAACATCTAATGCCCTGGAGTGATCCAAGAAATTAAACTAAGGCTCGGGATGCCATACTATAAAGAGAATTCCCATCGTGTTACGCAGGGATATTGTGGGGTAAGGTTGTGTTGAACTGTCGATCTATCTGAGTGTCGATCATCAACGGATTTCGAGGGTTTCGGGGATTTCAAGATATTACCGATATTACATGTTTATTCCGAGACCAATGGAATGGACTAATGACGGATTATTCTCTCACATTGCCCCATTAGTTAATAGTTTTGAGGTGGTGATACTGTCAATGAGAAGCTGATAGGAGGTGGTGCGTCTTGTCTCTTCGTTAACAATACAAGCAATTATTGAGGTATTTCAATCGAAGAATTAGCGCGACTTGCATAGAAGACCACCCAGAACAGGTCAAAATTACACCCCATATGCACCAAGTATGCACCAAGTATGTCCACCAGTTCAAGGCATCTTCTTATCATATCAGCCCAAGAACTATGGCTTAATCGTTGATGAGGGAATTGATTAATTCCTTAATTCCTTAATTCCTTAATTTCTATGTTATTCATTTTAAGCCGTTCTTCTTGTTTATTCCGCTTGATAAGATAGTCCCGTTCATAGTCCGCTGATTGTCTCCACTCGCTCAGATAGTCCCCCCTTCCCAATGCGGTACATAGTTCCGCTCAGCTCAATTTTGGAAAAGGTTTATAACTCTACAAACTGGCCGGTTTATGTCCATCATTGAGTCATACTGCAGATCTTGAGACATTACCCTTACTACAGTTACCGCTATAGTCAGTTACAATCACCCGCATAACATTAGCGGCTTTTGTCTTCGAATCACTGCCTCTAAAAACTACTGAGTCTAACGTCTCATACTAAACTACTGGGCACTTGACATATTTCTTGGTCAAGCTGTCACTAAACCACATTTCCGTACTTGAAGCTTTAAAGGTATAAAGCTTGAGGTGAAATCTGCTGCTGATTGTCGTCCCGTTCATTAATTGATAGGCAATCTCAAATCTCATATCTGATTTTTCACCACAAACCCAAATCCATCTCCGAGGCACCGGCCCGCTTCACTTCTGTGTCATTTCAACCTTCTTTGGCCTGATAACCAACCTCAACTTCAATCAAACTTCCATCGTTCACCGGTCTCTTTGTCTTTCTATCTCATCTCCATAATTGAAGATGTTTTCTAAAGATAATTCTAAAGAAAAGGTCACCCCCATCGAGGTGGACGTCGAAAACATCGGCTCAGTAGACAGGTACTACCAGACCACCGGATTCGATGATTTCGATGATAAGTTGGACATTGAGAAGTACGGTCAAACCCAGAGAAAATTATCGTCTCGTCATGTCAGTCTTATGATCATTGGTCAATCTATTGGTACGGGTTTATTCATTGGATTGTCATCTCCATTGACTACTTCTGGGTCGCTTTCATTGTTTCTCGGATTCATAGTATGGGCTGTATTACAAGTCTGGCCTTTGATGCAAGCAGTAGGAGAGATGTGTTCATATTTACCCATCAAAGGGTCCTACCTTCATTTCTCTGCTCGTTGGGTTGACCCTGCTCTCGGCTTCGCTTGTTCCATGATTTACTTATACACTTCCTTGATGTTCATTTGTGTGGAGGCGGTGGCCTTTGCTTCTGTCATCAGTTTCTGGACCGATCTTAATCCGGGAATCTTCATCACCATTGCTCTTGTGACGTTCTTCATTTTCAATATCTTTGGTGTCAATTGGTACGGAGAGATCGAATTCGTTTCATCCATGCTTAAAGTGCTTCTCGTGGTGGGTCTTATGATCTTTGGCTTGGTGTCGATGTGTGGAGGAAACCCTCAACATCGGGTTTATGGGTTTGAAAATTGGAAGAAAGGTGGCTTGATGAAAGAATACCTCACCACTGGATCTACTGGTAGATTTCTTGGATTCTGGAATGTGATGATCTATGCTGCCTTTGCTTGTGGAGGTCCAGATTTGTTGGGAATGGTAGCTGGTGAAATCAGCAATCCTCGTAAGAATATTGGTCTTGCAGCCAAACGGTCATACATCCGTATTTACTTGTTTTACTTTGGTGGAATCTTCTTCATGAACACACTCTGTTCTTCTGATAACCCCATTTTACTTGCTGCCAGAGCTTCAGGATCGGCTGGAGCAGCTGCATCTCCATGGGTCATTGGTGTTAAGCTGGTGGGTGTCCATGGGCTCGATTCTTTGGTCAATGTGTTGGTGATGTCGGCTGCATGGTCTTGTGGTAACGGATTCTTATATGGAGCCACCAGAACCGCATACAGTGCTTCTCTTGCTGGATACTTGCCCCGGTTCTTTTCCAAATGTTTGCGTAATGGTGCCCCAATTTACTGTGTGCTTTTCAGTATTGCCATTTCTTGCTTGTCTTACCTTAGTATCAACAACTCCACTGCTGAAGTTTTCAATTGGTTCATTAACTTGGCCACCACTGGCCTTTTGTGTACATACATGTGTATTTGGTGGTGTTATTTCAAGTTCAGAAAGGCCATGAAAGTTCAAGGATGGGATTTGGATTCGGAAGATTATCCTTACTTCAAGGCTCCTAGCTTTGTTTACCCATACATGATGTATTTTGGATGTGGATTATGTGCGGTGGTATTGTTCTTCAATGGATTCTGGATCTTTTTCCCTAAACAATTTTCCGTGGCTAACCTTTTCACTTCATACTTTGCTCCAGTATTCTTTGTGGTGCTTTTTGTGTTCTGGAAGCTTTTCAAAAAGACTCATTTTAGAACTGACACTGAAGCTGATATTACTACTGGTAAGAGAGAAATTGATGAAGAAGAAGAACTTGCTCGTCAATTAGAAGCTGCTACTCCCAGAAGAACTGGATTTCTTTTCCGGGTTTATTATAAAATTGCCGATGCCTGCTTCAATTGAAACTTTCTAAAACATACAATACAAATATATAAATATACAAATATACACTTGAACTATAAACATAAGTAATGATGTCATAGAATAGTTGAATCAAGAAATCTAACCATCTTGGACCACGAAAGGTGATACTAATAATATTAATATAGCTGCAAATATCGCCAAAAATTCCACCTAATTTATCAGGTATAGATCTAATATAGCAGAATGATGATAAATATCACTTACAACAGATGGAGGTGGAACCATAGATGGGGATGTAACCATGGGCTATAGGGGTGTAATCATGGGCCATAGAGTACCAGTATATAGTTATCAGGATGACCTAATTATCTTTGGTTGTGATAATATAGTAAGATCTAAGACTACTAGAGCTCTAACAACGTTGGACTAATGTTCTAGAACCTGGGCGATTCCATGGGTGAAAGTACTGGTCACATATTCTTGTTTCACCATCAACACTTGTCAAGAAATCATCCACCACGTTTCATGATGCCGAAAAACGTGGTCTTTTCTTGATCACTCGGAAGATGTTATGATATCATAGTGGACCGTTGAAGTAATATTTAGTTTTCAGCACAGGGCATCGAGCTTGGGGTTAGGGCTTGGGGCTTATACAAAAGAAATCAAAGCTAGAACTTATGTCTATTCTTGGTGAAGAAGCCGGGCATAGTAGCAAAAGTAACAGCAGTTTAATTGTAAATGTGTGGGGTATCGAGACTGAATCCTAACCGGTTTTATTGTTCATTTTCTGTTCTTTTTTTGCCCCACTTTTCTATTCGACGGTTCCGATAACCTCCGTTAGTATTTACCACTTCTGCAGTAGGGTCCCCCGCAATAGACTTTTTATGGGGTAATAATATTATTTGAGGAAGAAACCTGAAAAATTTTGAGATATTATCCTGGTCTGTGGTTTTAGCTCCGGGTGAGGATATTGGCGAGTTTCTGGTTTATTAGCCCGGTTTTTTTTTGATGATGAAGCCAAATCCGGATGCATAGATCTTATTCCGGGTGAACAGATGAGGAAGGAGTTACTTTTATCGGAGAAGTCGCCTCAAACTATGCTACTGCATTTCGTATATGTGAAAGTCCATACTCCGAGGGTTATAGAGATGAATATAGCCATACGGCAATTTTCCATCAAGTTTACCACAAGAATTTTACCACCGGAATTCAATAAACTCTAAACAGGTCATACATACCATTTGAATGACGGCCCAGTACTAACACCGCAACCGGTGTCTTGCTACCCCCAAAAGAATCAAGAAAACTATCTCCAAAGTTAGTAACCCGGGGCCGGTGGTAGCCGACCAAAACCGACTTCAACGGACTTCAACCGACTTTAACTTACCCCAGTAATTCTTAGCTACTATGACGTAGTTGACTTTCTCTACAATAGTGGTCCATGAAGGGCTCTATTCATTTGCTATGATTATTATCTAGTCAGATCCAGAGATCAATAAATGTGGTTTAAACGAATTACATAGCAATACCGGAGATATTTTCCTAACCCATCAACCTAGCGAGAATACTCCCCCAAAAAAGGACCCCGTCACAATCTCCAATCTCCACCTCCAACCTCCAACCTCCAACCTCCAACCTACAAATCTCCAAATCTCTTCCTTCACTGTACCGTGATTATAGTACGATTTGTATAAATTTAATGAATTAATGAATTATTGAATCACGAATTAAATGCAGGGTGAAGCATCTAGACATCCACCGGCAGAGCCAACCTCACCAAGAGATCAACCAAGAGATCAACCAAGAGAGCTTAACCAAAAGAGATCAACGAGATCAAATGGGATCATTCTCTCACCTCAACAATAGCAATATTAACCGTGGATTCCTTAATACATTATTTATTATATGGGACCATTCTCATAATCCAAGGGTTCAAGGTTACATGAAATTCACATTATCACCCTGGTAGGCCAGCGTTATTGACCTCGCTAGTCGGGTACCTGCAGTAGTACAGTGGTACAGTAGTAATAAGTACATAATGCGATGATGCCTAATTGGATGGTTCCATGGCTATCACTAATGGAACGAGAATAACTGGAATTTTGACTTCGAACTCGACTCCAACTCGACTCGTCCTCTTCTACGGTTCCTTGTGAAAACAGCCCATAACATTCTCCATCTAGTATAGAATCTATGGACTTCATATTTAGTGTGGACCGGAAGTCTATTCAAGGTAATAAATGAAATTGGAATTTTCTTTAGCATTTCCTTAGAGTTTTCTTAGAATTTTCTTGTTAACGTGTATCTTTTGAGAGCTTCCCGCTTGGCTTAAGTCAATGCCAGTAGATCTCTATTGTTAATGCACTAACAAGAATCTTAGGACTTTGACTTGGATCTTAGTACTATTGTTATTTAGATCAATTCCGACTTGGTATCAAGATAGATAGCTTTTTTTAGACTACTCACCATAAGCCTTAGCCATAACCACCAAATGGGCAAAAGATTTCGCCGACTCTCTATAAAATATCTGAAATGATTCTCATACAATTAGAAGCGGAGTCAGTGCCAGGCGCAGTACAGTTCTCAGGAGCAGTCTCAACTGGTGGATTAGGCGATTCGGGTAGTTGATTTGGGTAGCTATTGCTACCGTCACTGATTGACGGTTCTATATTATAGTCACTGATTAACGGTTGGGGTAAGGTGAATCAAGATCCGTCCATAATAACCTGGAAGTAGCTAGCAGGCATTTGGGTAAGATTCATGGATTTTACTACCCATGTCAAGATCCGACTTAAAGCTATAAAAAATTAATAGAGAAAGTTCAATTTCCGACCAACACTCTGGTCACCCTCGACCCTCGAAACCCGAAACCCCAATACCCTCGAAACCCCGATACCCCAATAATACCATACCCCATTACTACGATTCCCCATTACTGGGATGAATTGCTTCACAGTTTCAGTACCATCCTCTAGGCACTAGATAACGCAAATAATATCTCTTCCAAGATCTGTTCCAAGAAGTTCCGATACTATTTCCGCCTACTGGCGCCCTATCTCTCAATTGGCTCTACTAGTAATATTGTTTGGGTCACACCAACTTCTCAATCCGACCAGCAACACACCTCATCCCCACCGTAATCGGTGCACTCATTCCTACGGTGCACTCTATTCCTCCGGTGCACTCTGCTCCTCCGGTGCACTCTGTTCCTTGACTATAGTTTATGGGATGGGACTATGGGTTGCTCTTCCCCTAAATGAAATAAGCAAGGAGAATAATCTGGACTGTTTCCCAATTCACTCCTATTCATTAAGGAAGTTTCATCCAATAACCTTTCCAAAATCTCAATCTTTCCATAATCTCAATCTTTCCTATGAAAACCATCGCCTCATCGCCTCATCGCCCAAGCACAAAGCCCAAAGCCCAAAGCCCCATCCCAATTTACCCAATTGACCCAAACCACCTCACCACCTTTGGACCTATGGCTTGACCTTATGGCTTTGGACCTTATGGCTTTAGACCTTGTGGCCACCTACTGGTGCCATCACTACCTTCTGCCCCTATGGCTTAGGCTATGGGCTTATGGCATTGTGGGGGCTAATTTCTCGTAGTGTAGATTTACCCCAGACTAGATGACTACTGACTAAGTGGTGAGGTGACTTCCGGGATGACTTTGAGTGACTACTCACACGACTATACGCTATACGCTGTACCCTATACGCTGTACGCTGTACGCTGTACGCCGCACACAGTACGCCGTCCATGTACATAAGCTGTACGTTACACACTGGAAGCTTGCAGTCTATTACCACGCCACTCGGGTCCCCTCCCCCGCACCACACCGAACCAAAACCATAAGGCATCGGTGAGCCCGGACCCAACGGGCCTGGAAATAACGGGCCCATAGTGGGGAGGCTGGCTTGGCATTTGATAAGATAAGCAATAAGAAACTAAGCAGTCAACTCTACTCCGGAGCAACACGTGAGCCCGACCTTACACGCCCTTGGCGTATTGGCATATTGACGGAAAAATTCAACCAACTAATTGGCATGTTTAGTGCTGACGCGACAGTTCTTGGCGGACAAAATGTCTTATCGCACTATCTGTCATTTCATTTCAAAACCGGTCAAACTAATCAATTGCCGCCTTATTGGTGAAGATTTGCTCCGTTATCTGTCAGGTTACATACCTGCATAGCATGACTATCATTAGTGTAGTCGGTGTTGAATGCTTCATGCAGGGAACCGTAGTTACGATAGTTGCATACCTAACACCAGATTGGGGTGGGTCGGAAATATTTCTCCGCATGTCATCTCGATCACGGGACATATGCCCGCTTCTCACGGCATTCTGACGCAAACGCATTTTTCTTGGCCATCACAAAGCCCACCTACCGTATCGGGGCAAAGTACCCAGGGCATCTCGGTTTTTTTGGAATTCCGAGGTCACTTTGAATTCCGAAGGTGACCTTAATTGATAGTGGAGAACAATTCATGAAAATACGAGGGTTCGAGTTTAGGTTCGGGCTGGAGTGGGGAAGTCCGAGGGTTAGAAAAAAAAATGTTGATATAGAAAAATCACTAAATTCCGACCCCCTTGCCTCATGCAAGGAAGCTAGGTCTTGGTTACGGAATGATTATGCCTAGGTTCCACAATGTTTACTGACACTGGAATCCCCCCGCCCTCCCTCATATGCCACCCGTACTCTCCCGGGAAAAGTAGTTTTCCTGCCCTTGGCCACCTTGGCCATCCCCTCACCTCCAAATGAATCGGGGTGAGTGCACAAGCCGCACCCTCGATATTGGTTAGCCAAACGCAGTTGGTATGCATCATCAATGCACGCTCAAATCATGCAGGCAAAACCCGCCCTGCATGCTATTTTGTGCTATTCCGTCCATTTCTGCTGCAAAACACACATATATAAAAGGCTCTTCCCCCATCATTGCTTAAGCGTCATCTTTGTCTACATAATGAAGGACATCGAGAAGAACTACAATAGCGAGGATGCTACCTCCATGCTCCTGAGACACACAGAAGACTACCACTTATATGTGGCGAAGTCAAATCCTTCCAATATTGCCAATCAAGCAGGCAACCAATTACGCAAGTCGTTGGATTCTAGACATGTCACCATGATTGCCATTGGTGGTGCCTTGGGAACTGGTTTATTGATTGGTACTGGTTCAGCCTTAAAGGCTGCAGGTCCTGGTGCCATCTTGGTTGCATATTCTGTCATTGGTTTTTGTGTGTTTATGGTGATGAGTGGATTGGGTGAAGTGGCTACTTTTGTCCCATTACATGGTTTTGCCAATTACTGTCAAAGATACGTCGATGATGCTCTTGGTTTTGCTTGTGGTTACGTTTACTTATTCAAATATCTTATTTTACCTGCCAATCAGCTTGTGGCTGGTTCACTTACGATTCAATATTGGATTTCTCGTGATAAAATGAATCCTGGTATATGGATCACCATCTTTTTGGTGATCATCTTGGCCATTAACTTACTCGGTGTTCGTTTCTTTGGTGAAATCGAGTTTTGGTTATCTTGTTTGAAAGTTTTGACTTGTGTTGGTCTTATCATCTTATTGTTATGTATTACCTTGGGTGGAAGTCCAACTCATGACAGAATTGGTTTTAGATATTGGAGAAACCCCGGTGCTTTCTTACATTATCAAGATGCTTCAAAACATTTGGTAATTGGTGGAGAAAAGGGTAGATTCGTGGCTTTCGTTTCCGTCTTGGTCACCGCCGTGTTTGCTTTCCTTGGTACCGAATTAGTCGGTATCACTTTTGCTGAAACTAGAAATCCAAGAAGATCCATTCCAAAGGCCATCAAATTGACTTTCTACCGTATTGTCATTTTCTACATCTTATCCATTCTTCTTCTTGGAATGTGTGTTTCCGCTAAGGACAAATTGTTGTTGTCTGCTTCAGGAAGTAATGCCAGTGCTTCTCCTTTCGTCATTGCCATCAAGAACGCTCAAATCGACGGATTGGACCATGTTATCAACGCTTGTATCCTTCTTTTCGTTCTTTCTGCTGCAAACTCTGATATGTACGTTTGTTCCAGAACTGTCTACTCCCTTGCAGTTGCCGGTTACGCTCCAAAAATCTTTGTCAAGACTAACAGATTAGGTGTTCCATACTATGGTATTGCTTTGAGTTTCGCTTTCACCTTGTTAGCTTACATGACAGTTTCAAGTGGATCAGCCGAAGTTTTCACCTACTTTGTTAATGTTGTTTCCTTGACCGGTTTATTGGCCTGGTCATGTATCTTGATCATTCATATCAGATTTATGCAAGCTTGTAAAGCTCAAGGTATTGACAGAAAGAAGGATTTGGCTTACCACTCTCCACTTCAACCATATGGTTCCTACTTTGCCTTGGCTATTTGTGTGATTGTTGTTTTCATCAAGAACTTCACTGTTTTCTTGGGTGATTCCTTTACTTATAAGAACTTTATCACTGGATACATTGTGTTGCCAGTGTTTATTATCATGTACTTTGGTTACAAGTTCTGGTACAAGACCAAGATTCTCAGACCAGAAGAAGTGGATTTGCATACTTACAGAGATGTCATTGATGCTGAAGCTGCACAATATGAGGCAGAAGAAGCCGAGGCCAAGGCCCTCAGAGAAGCCTCTGGAAACCCAAAGAACAAGGAATGGTATTACAATACATTTTTGGGATGGTTATTCTAAGGAGTTTATTAATAAAATATCAAATATTATCAACTACCAACCAATCAACAACTATCAAATGGTTGGTTACTTATTCCGTATACTAATTTTAATTCAAGATTTACGAACTTTATCACCTGTAGTCATAACTACCATATTACCGTATTAATTATATTAACTATTAACTATTAAGTATATAACCATATAACCGTAATGTCAAATCTTCTATGGGAATATTATTAGGATAATTAGATGAACATTTGAGATGAACACTTGAGATTCAATATGGTATGAATTCCAAGAAATCAGTTGAACTGTCTTATTGAATCAGATAACGTTTATGACATTTCCGATGATATCATTGAATCATTCAAGTTCGGTAATGTGACTTAAATTATCAAATAAAACAGTAAGGTATTCCAATACTCATACTGAACTAAGTAGGTATTATATATAACACCACATAGAACCTTATTGAATGTATAGATTTAATACAATTCATACTATAATAAGGGTATACCCTTGGGATAGCTTATTCCCTGGGCTAGCTTATTCCCCTTAGCTTATAGGTCTATTGGATACTAAGGTGGAATTCTAGGGGGTACACTCTGATAGGTTATAACTCCGATACAAGGACTCTACTATAGATATGAACTCTATTGTGTTATATCTCTATAGAATTATATCTACCATAGAAGTCTATCTCTACTATATCTCTTTAGAAGTGATCTCTATGGTGTTATATATCTTTATGGTGGTGTATATCTCTACTATAGAAGTATCACTGTTGTTTTACTACTTTTGAAGTCTCTTGTGTTATATTATGGGCTTCCATGCGGTTAAGGTTTAGATATGTCAAATAGTGCGATCTCATCTCATCTCATCTCGTAAATGTGCAGCCGAAAAAAGCTGCCACGAGGGACATCAATTGATAAGATCTATCGCCACCACCACCACCACCACCACCATCACCACCACTACCACTACCAACACTATCTCATCCAATCTCACTATGACCCCTACTAAAACTGACTTCATTAGTGAGAGTATACAACAAACGGAGGATGTGGTCACTCTTAAGCTTAAGCTGGAGCTGAAGCTCCCTTTGGATGCATCATCTGACACCAATGACTTACCGTCTTATCTCCAGCAAATCTCACTGTATTTTTCTGTTGGAACCACCAAGTACGGTGGAAGAGGAGCGTTTGCCACCACCTCCATTCCCAAAGGAACTGAAATCTTGACATGTTCCCAAGGCTTGAGTAGTACCATCATCAAACCATTCAGAAAAGAAGTATGTACTCGATGTTTCACATATGATGATGGTAAGAACTTGAAACATAAATTGAGTACAAATGGTAACATTTCGTCTCTCTTCTTCTGTTCAGAAGACTGCAAAACCAATCTCATCCAAAATGATCACCACAACATTCTTCTGAACAACTTACTTGCAGTAGAAAAGAACTACTTGAATTCCCTCAAGAAACCATTGCAAGAACTTCGGGTACCCGATGGGTCCCAAGATCTTTCCCAACTAATCACCAAAGAATGGGAATCGGTAGATGAATGGGAGACCCGAATCAACTCAATGAAACCAACCAAAAGACAGAATTTGGTGCCTCAAATCACCGAAAATGATTACTGTGAAGTTAAATACATTGTGGGAGTTCTTTATCAATTAAACAAGTATCCTCACTTCAAACAAGCCCAATTTAAAGGGGAAGGGTTCCTTAAACAAATGGACAGTGAAACTACCACCTTGATGGAATTAAATCTCTTTGATTTACTTTATTCTAGTGAAAAGGAAAAGGTGATGAAATATCCTTATTTGTTGTATTCCTATATTAACATCTACAAGTTTATTAAACTTGTGTGTACCGAGGAACTTCAACATTTAATTACACCCCCAACCATCAGATCCATTCTTGGGAAGAATCTCTCTAACGCATTTGGAATTTGGTCTGATTCCACCAATGATACTGAAGAAAAAGAATACTTTGGTTTTGCGGTTTATCCTTCAGCTTCATACTTCAATCATTCGTGTGATCCATGCTTGAAGAAATCAAGAAACAAAACCACCTTGAAATTTGTCACTCTTCGTGATATTGAAGTAGGAGAAGAATTGTGCATTGATTATGGAAATTACTTGGATGAAGATGTAGATAAAAGAAGAAAAGAGTTAAATGAATGGTTCTTCGATTGTGGATGTACCAAATGTATGAAACAATTGAAAGAAAAGAATTGAGAAAAGAGAAAAGAATTAAAGAAAAGAATTTAAAGAAAAAAAAGGTACTAATAAAGAAAGGATAAACTTGACCAAGGAATAATGGCATATGAAAACTCTTGAAGTAAGATAAACATGGATAAAGAATATGAGACAAAATAATACAAAACAAAAAGCATAATGGCATAAAATGCTCAATATCATAAAGGTATTAGCGTAAGTTACATTAATAGATCACTAGATTAGATTATGGGTTACGAATATTAATTACTATAAAAGAACCACTGTATCGATGGAACTTGTAAAGTTTATGAAATTCAGAACTTTATAGATTTCATATACCGACTGGAAGTAAACACTAATTATTCCTCTATTGATCTTTCCTACCTTGATGATCTTTCTTCCTTGAATTTAATAGGTTTGCTTGATGGACTTTTCCTTCAAGTTAATATATTTCGAGTATTTGATATTTGGTCTATATTTTATGTTACAATTTGTGCTATGAATGAATTGTGATTTTGGTTTATTTGTATGGTGCTTGTGAGTGAAGGTATCACATTGGTAAACAGTCCAAATTTTATGAAATATTTTGAAATATTTGGATTTTGTGATATTTTGATATTTTCAAGATTTCTTCTATTTTGATATTTTGTGATAATTTGATAATTTCTTATATTTTGATAAAATGTTCTATTCAATCTTCAAGGAATTGTTTAAAGGCTTCACATTCATTTATCTCTTCAGTACGAGACTGTTTGCATTTCTCCCATGAGATTCTTCTTTGAGCATTCATGGCATACGATAAAACTCTTCTAGGGAACTGGAAATCAACGTTTTTGGTAGCATCTTTCAATTCACTTATAAAGATGGTATGTTCTGTCTCTGATTCCCAAATTGTTATAGATACATAATCTGTTTCATTCAAGATCCTTTTGTATTCTGCATCCAGCAGTTTATACTGATGAAATTCCAATGGATGATTTCTAGTGAATTTGGTATTATTGAGCTCTGCTCTATCCATAATTCCTGCCTTCAACTTCTGTATAAACCGGTCATGAACAGGAACTGCTTGAGTATTTTGATGGACGTTGGTTCCTCTGCTAACCTCGAAAAACACGATCTTGTATTGGGGAGCTTTTTGAGCAAATGAATGAACTATCTTTGTTTGGATTTCAACAAGCTCTTGATACACCGGCGACTCGGTCACTTCACCTTTAGAGCGTAATGTAGGGATATGTTCAATGGGAATAATAATAGCATGTCCAGAGAACTTGAGATCAGAATTGGGTTTTGGTAATGGTCCCTTTGCAATTGTCATATAGACATTATTTCCAATCGAAACAATCATATGAGTCTCTGCCTTTGGATTAGACAAACAAAAAAAGCATTTATCCTGGGAAATCTTCTGTTTTTTGACATCCATACTCACCCCATGCGTTGAAGCAGAATCCACTTCCTCAACTGGAGTTGATCCAGAATCACTTTCAAGTGGTCTTTTACGTTGATTAAGTTCCTCAACATGATTAAATGGATTTACACCTAAATTGGTGTCTTCAATATCTCCACCAGTATTAAATCCATAAAACCATTTCTCACCTGAACCTTCTTGTCCTAAACTGATGAATCTGGTGATTTCTCCACTTTCCCACTTGAATGGTTTATTTTCAAAGAACTTCCCGTATTCATGCCCCACACAGAAATGATATTTAGGTTTGGTGTGCTTGACAATTACGTCGATAATGGAGTTTCCTACCAATGATAATTGTTGTTGTTTTGCAATGGATTGTGGCCAGTTATACGTAATTAAAAGGTCAATCGTGCTATGTTTCAGGATTTCATCCACCACAGTCTTTTCTGGAAGTTCTTCAGCTTTGGCAGAGACTAACATGATAATTGCTCCTGATTGAAGCTTTAGTACATTTACTAATGACGTCAGAACACTGAGATTTGTGGCCACATCAACAACATTAGAGTCCATGGCTTCGCTTGATGCCAAAACCAGCTTGATTTCTTCGCTTAACCCTCCAGTTCCCTCGGAAAAATACGTAGGTTGAGTGATTGAAGTGGTTGGCAACTTCTTGGAGGAAGGAATGACATCTCCAAGGAGGAAAACTGCTTCAAACGGACCATTTTTTTTCTGTTGTAAATTTGCTTTCTCCAAAATGCTATCGAGATTCGAAGGATCGGGATTAAGCACTAGAAACTTCGTTTGAGTACTCATAATGATCAGATCTCTAACTAACGATGAGATGGGATGGGTTTAATTGTATGAGATTCATCCTGCACACAGGCAGGTGAACCATTCCGTGACACAATATCGATGTTTACCATTCACATCCAAACTACTTCCTTATCAATACCGTGTTTTAAGAATGGATGAAGACAACAACATTAAGGTCTTGGCGAGGGTCCGGCCGCTTCTCGGTAGGGAGAAACCAGAACCCGAAGCGGAACCTCCAATTTCTTTGGTTTCAATGCCTACCAATGACTCCAGAATCACTCGTTTATCTGTGCCCACCACATCTTCTTTCAGCAGTCAGAAGTCCAATATTATCAGGGGAGTTCCAACAAACTCGGGAGAGATTCAAGATGTTAAAACGTACCATTTTGATGAGTCCATCTGGTCATTCAATCCGAAGGATTCCCAATACGTCAACAATAAACAGTTCTATTCCAAGACAGGCCCCAGTATTTTGAACCATTTCTTTCAAGGTTTCAATGTATGTCTTTTAGCATACGGACAAACTAGTTCAGGTAAGACATTTACCATGATGGGAAACAAAAGTGAACCAGGATTAATTCCACAAATAGTGAGGGATATCTTACGACAAAAAGAGGTATTGGTAGGTGAGAAGATCAATTGTGAAGTCAAGCTTCTGTACATGGAAATCTACAACGAACAAGTCAAGGACTTGCTTGGAATTCAAAACAGTAAGATGAAGGTTAGAGAACATCCTGTTACTGGACCATATGTGGAGAATCTAAATGAATATATTTTGGATTCGTATGAGGATTTTGAGAGATTTCTTAACCAAGGAAATTCCAAAAGATCCACTGCTTCTACATCAATGAATGAAAGAAGTTCTAGATCGCATGCAATCATTAATATTACATTAAAACAAACAAAATTCACTCTGGATCTGAGATCAGATACTGGTGATATTGGAAATATTGGAGATGCTGAAGAAGAAATGATTTCAAACATTAAATTAGTTGATTTAGCAGGTTCCGAAAGACTAGCAAAAACCAAAGTATTTGGACAACAAGACCGGATTAAAGAAGGAACCCTCATCAATAAATCATTAACAGTTCTTGGAAGATGTATTAATTTATTATCATCATCAGGACCAACCACCAAATCAATTCCTTACCGTGATTCCATTCTCACATATCTTTTGAAGGAAAACTTAGGAGGTAATTCTAAAACTTTGATGATATTCTGTGTTTCTCCAATTGACTTTGAAGAGACATATCAAACATTGAATTATGCTAATCAAGTTAAAAAAATCAAAACGTCTGCTAAGGCTAATAAGACCAAACTTTCAGCCATTCCAATCGATTGGGATCAATTAGACAAAGGAGGAGATCATGATGTGATAGTATCATTAAAGAGTGAAATTCAGGATTTAACTGAAAAGCTTCAATCAATGAGTGTAAATCAAGAAAATGATAGATTCTCCAAATTAATGACATATCTTGAGAAAGAAACTGCCAAACTCAAGTTTGAAAATAAGTTTTTAAAGAAACAATTAGGTCAAAAATCGTCACAGGTTGGTGAATTAACTAGCCATGTTAATTACTTAGAGAATGAATTAGGTTCCTTACACCATGAACTTTTTACCTATCAAAATGAAGTATTGACTAACCACAAATTGGATTTGATAAAAAAATGCCAGGTTAATCAAATAGATATGAATGATGAGCTTGAATTGTTTAACCCAAGCTATTATTTTTAATTCTAATTCTAAAGTTGAACTTACCAAATTTGAGAATAATCAAGCCAATGAAAAACCATCCAAAGATTCCAAAGATTCGAAAGATTCCATAATCAACTCAAGTATCTGGTGATTATTTACCCAAATTAGTTTCTGATCAGTTCTCAGTGATCAAGTAATGTTAACAAATAGATTCGCATGTGATCCAACTCGATTATTAATGTGCCAAAACGGCGATCTATTTACCCAACAAGACCCGTAATATTTCACGTGGCTGATAACAGCACATACATCTAAACCAAACAGTTTTAATAATCCACAGAATTGAACCCCAAAGCCATTTCGCCAAAATAGGTTGGGAATATTATAGGACGATTCCAAGGTCAGAAATGCTGAGAAGTCCCCACCAAAACAATTAAACAACCAAATAACAAATTAATAACAAAATATCCAAATAACCAAGGAACCCAACTTACCAGTGTTCGTCAAGATTTATACCCTAATATTTTGCCTATTATCTAAACTGTTGACATGTTAAACCTCTCATTTCCATCCCAGCTCATCAAACCAATTTGGCGTGAGTATACCAACTCTGGATATGAGCTATATTAAGGTGCAAGAATATTTTGGTGTCTCGGAAATGGCCATATATTTTCACCAATAGAGCAGGCCCAACTGGGACAAGAAAACAGAAAGCAAAATGGAACATTACTAAGAAAATGTTCATTATGACCATGACACCATAAAACATGATAGAGAGAAAATATGGCAATATGGCAATAATTATAACCCACCAAATTCACATATTCTCGGGAATATCACAGGGAAGCCTGATTTCTTTATGTAAATCACTCTAGGTCCCCATTCATTGCAAAATAGGCCTAAAGCCCGGGCCCGAGACTAGAAAACGACCCCAAAACCAAAACCTACCCAACGTTATGCGAACTTTGAGTGGCCTCGGTGCAATTTCCACGGAAACCGAGCCAATGTATCACCGGCTGGACCAGTTCCCGAGCCATCGCCGATCACCGCCGATGCACTGCCGGTAACACCACCTATCCCGAACATGGACATGTCACAAACCACCAGTAATCCACCACCACCACCACCAGTAATCCACCAGTAATCCCACCATATTCACACTACTAGCCATAACACTAATATTATACCATAATAGATATCCATAATAATATTACCTTTTGGTATAGATCCTGTACCATGTCTTTTTTTGTACCAGGCAGTACTAAGCCACTTCCACACTAAGGATTTCTCCCCCTAAAGATTTCTCCCATAGGTTCTACCCCCAATGTTTCCCATGGTTTCTCCCCCCACCTGTCCCCCTCTACCCCAAGCCCCTGACCCCGCCACAAGTGGCAACAACTAACCCCGCTGCTGACACCACTGGCTCACTGCGTGTCCACAATTAATTCGCCCACCCCCAGTGGCTCCAGTGCGTTCCGGCCTCCGCAATTGTACTCGTGTGGATGACTTACGCGGTAGCAAACTTTAGGTGATATATTTAAATTAACCACTGATTCTTTCAATTATCTAATCATCTAATCATAAAATCATCTGACCGTGATCATCTGACATTCTCCCAATTAACCCCCATCCCAAACTATCCTTATTATCACCAGTTGCTCAACAGCTTCCCTAGTTAAATATGAGTGTATCTTTGGAGTCAAGGTTTGGTACCTCAGTGCACACAGCAGTTCAAGCCAGCATTCAGAATCAACGGCCTCTATTCATTTTTTTGGCTAAACAAGACCAAAAAACCACCGAGTTTCTTCAGTCATGGGCCCCCATTAATCACAACGAGGTCGATACCGTGTTGAGCAAGTTTGAGTGTCTCAAACTTATTGAAGGCACCACGGAGTTTGGGTATTATGCTCAAATATCGAAAGATTTGCAAATTCCTAGTTTTCATGTCATGGAAAATGGAAGAACTTTGGAAATCATAACTGGCCATGGTAGTCCCGAGGAACTCTTGCAACGAATCCTGCAATATGTTGCTGCTCCGGTATTCCCCAGTGTTCCCCAGAATGGTTCCACACCCGTAAATTCCGAACAACAACAATCCACATCCACTTCCTTCAATACAGTGGAAAATCCACTAACCACCTCAGATACTACTCCAACATCCAACCGTGTATCTGCAACTCCGAGACCTTCTACATCTTTTTCTCAAGAGTCCACCCCCGAAAATGCATCCGAGACATCTGCCAGTAGAGTCTACAACCCAGAGCATGAAGCAAACGTACGGAAACACAAGTTAGAAGTAGCCGCCCAGAAACTCAAACAAAAGAAAGAAATGCAACGATTAAGGGACCTCTTGAAGGAAGACCGCCGTGAATTAGAGATGAGAACCAAAGCAGAAACTGAAAAACTTAAGCTTTTGGCTCAGGCTAGAAATTCTGAAAGTCAAATGTCTCCATCTCCCAGCGTTCTGGAAGGTGAATGTGTGTTATCAATCAAACTCTTTGATGGAAATTCTCTTATACATTCCTTCAAGATTGAAAATACCCTCATGGACGTGAGAGATTGGTTGGATAATGATTCACAGGTGGAAATTATCCCCAGAGTGGATGCATTGCCTTCGTTTGCCAAATCCGCAAACCATCAACCAGTTCACTACGTATTTAGGAGCCCGCTGGTTCCTAGAATCACATTCAGTCAAGAAGATGAATCTAGAACCCTCAATGAACTTAAATTGTGTCCTCGTTCTGCATTAATTTTGAAGCCAGTATATGATGAAAGTGATGACGCAAATATTCAATCTGATGGAACTCCAAGCGTTGGTGTATTGAGATCAATGGGAAGTGCTGTGGGACAATTTGGAAGAGCACTTTACTCTTTCTTTGACTACGGGGTAAGTGATGCAGATCATCATCAGTTTGAGAGTTATTTGGAAGATGATGACGAGGTAGAAGGAGATCAAAATGACCCACTCAACGAGAATGCTCGTAGAACTAATAACAACTCCACCCAAGCATTCGAAGAAAGAATTCCATTATCGCGTTCAGACACACCAACATTGATATCTATTGAAAACGCCAATTTCAATCCCTCAATCAACGAAGAGTCCACTCTTCGTAATAGAGCCCCTTCTACTCGTGAAAGCGAGTCTACTAATGGTTCAAGACCTTCAACACCAATTTCATTCAGTCGTCCTAGCACCTTACACAGAGTACATACCTTTTCAAAAGAGGATGATAGAGACAAGGATAATGTTGATAACGGGAATAGTTTGAATGTTAGCCATGATAATAAAAAAAGCGACAAGCTAAAGGATAGAGAATTTTCCTAAGGTAAACAAACACAACTCAACTTCATTTCATTTCTTCATACATTAGTGGCATTTATATGATACCATGGCAAATTCTAAGTCAAAGGTTAATATATGCTAGCATTATTTATGGAAAAAATATCACCAATTTACATCCACCATCTCCCTCATCTCCTTCATTTATTTTTACTTACTAGTGAGAATTTAGAGTAAGTTATCTAATTAATCTATACCTTAGCGTATTCGAGATCTTGTAGTTCAATAGACAAGTCAGAACCGACTTACAACTGACTTAATGATAGGGCCTAATTTTATGACTAACTTCCGTGGTTTAGAATCTTCCGATGCCCTTCAATAAATTCAAGTTAATTCCAAAAAATTAACCGTCCCAGGCTTCTCTGCTCCCTCTACCTTGTCTCTGCTCCCTACACCTTGTCTCTGCTCCCTACACCTTCTCTCTGCCAGTCTTCTTCTTACCTCTCAGCTATTACCCGATTTGGATGACCTGCACACAACCCGATGGTAGATAACGGTTTACGGCCTCGTAACCGACAATGCCAATCTCTATTGGTTGAACTCCACAATTAAAACCATAATCGCCGCCTCGTCTACTGATTTTACGAGCAATCCTAAACCCTGGAACTTGTCACTGTTTCTACTCCAGTCTGTCCCTAGGCAAATCCACCTCTTCATCTATTTGGTTCCTCCACTGGTTCTAATTATTTACCTCATCACCGTCATCGTCAATCTTCTGGTTGATAAATCATCCACCAACCTTCAATACTAGTGGAAACTTGTCAAACTTGTCAAAATAGTCAAACCTGTCAAAACTTGTTAAACTTGTCACAACTTGTCAAACTTTGTCGATAGCCTCTGATGGTCACTGTTGATAAGCTCAATCTCTCTTTGCTTGAGGATCTCTTGAGGTTCCCAGGGGTTCCCACTGATAAACTTGTATCCGATGCTTGTGTGCTCTCATGTGGTTGCATCACTTCCGAGTCATATTTCGGAACATATCAAGGCGGTAAATGCCCCAATTGTCATTCTGCCGACGTGGGGATTCTTTCTCAAGTAAACCAACTTCGAGAACTCTACAATATCGTTCAAAAACTTAATATTCAATTGGTGGGACCTCCACAAAGCTCGTCGTCGGGCCGTAGGCGCCTGTCCTCCAAAAGAAGTGGGGGCGTGTTTGAAGAAACTCCTCCTCTGAACGAAACGATGGACCTTATCAGTTTGTTCTACAAGTTTGCCAAGGAAGAGGAATATACTGATGACCCCAATATCAATTCCAATATCAATTCCACTCCGAAACAAAAAGTTGACCACGCCATCGTCGAGCCTATTGAGATCAAGAGACATTCACAAGAGATTAGAAAACACACTAATTCATATTCGGTGACGCAGGCGTCATCTGATCATCATTCCGATCTGCTCAATTCTTCAGCTTTACAATCATACTCCATGCAAAATCAAAACTCGTTCCTGATGACTCAAATTTCTTCATCACTTCCTCCACATCCTTCTTCGGTTTCTCCAAACCAAAACTCAAATACCAACCCATCGTTCAAGAATAGCACCGGGGACGAAATCAACCAACTCCTCCTTGAATCAAATATGCTTAAGTCACTCAGTGAAGAAAAAGAGTACAATTTCTCCAAATGCTTTCCATTTCATAGAAAACTCACCTCTTTTGCTACTCAGCAAATCAAGTTCAATTTGACGTCAATGAGTCAATTACCATTCAAAACCGGAGCTATGTTAAAGAAAAATCCCCGTTTCATTGGAAGTGATATTCACACCTCATCAGATTTAAACCTCGAGACAGAGACCACTCGTTTCGTAGTAATCACAGAAAAAAGATGGGAGTTGTACGAATATACCGTTTCTCTTCAAGATAACCAAAGCGAGTTCCGTCCTACTCTTCTCTGTTGCGGTAAACTGTCAGGAGAATATGGTGAAAGTATTAATAATATGGAGCCGGCCAATTATCGAGCATCAGAAACTGGTGAAATCATCATCAAGAACGAATTTAACCAGGGAGAATCCAATAAAGTCGCTTCATCTCAAGAATCAGATATAAAGAAAAAGCTTCAACTGTGGGACATTTTATACTGCCGATTATCAAAAGATTATCTTGTTCTTTCAGGTACAAAGGGTATCATGAGAGTTATAAATATAACCAAAAATTTTCACTATCAACTAGGCCAACCTGTCTATACTTATTTTACCAATTTCCCCATTCGATGCATAGCAATTGCTCCAAATAACGGTTTAGTGGCATGTGGACTCACTGCAAGAGAAAGATTATCAGGTAAGGAACAACCATTTGTGATTCTTCACCGGCTAATTAACGATTCCAATGAGAGAATAATTTCAGTGGACCCCATCACTATTACCATTCCTTATAGAGATCCCATCAAACTTATGAACTTCAATGCTTTGTCTACCCACTTGGTTTGTTGTACAGTGTGGGAATCGCGTTATATGGTGATCAAACTTAGAAGCAATCAAAACTTCGATAATTATAGAAAACCTCGACTCATTTGGTCTGAATTGAGCATTAAAAGTCAGCGTCGTCAAAGTGAACAAGATGGCAGGCTCAATGCAGATGCCCAAGATGAACTCATGATGGGTAATGAAGGAATCACCGATCTTCAATTCGGTGCCAAATATTCTAACACGGTAATTCTTACTTCATGTTCACTCAAAATCCGTCCTCCTATAGTGATACGTTTAGATGGACTAGTTATAGATGCTACACGTAATCAATCGGTGGCTGTATCTGACAATTACAGTATCCAGAACAGTATGAATAGTGTTGAAGAAGAAGACTTCTCAAGTGTTAAGTCTTCAGAAATCGTTCTTAAATTAGGTGAAGTAGGTTCATCCACTCACAGAACAGCATTATCCCCCAGAGGTGATGGAATTGTATTTGTGAATAAAGATGGATCGCTTTATTTGGTTAGCACCCCTAATTTGAATGCATTGTCTTCATCCACATCCAAGAAAGTGGTGGTATTACTTGGAGAAGTGGCTAATGCTGAGAGGTACAGTGAGGCTGCATCTATAAAATTCAGTAGTGATGGAGGAAAGATCTTTACAGTTGATCGTAAGGGAATCTTCAATGTGTTTGACTTCACCAAAGGTGTTCCTGGCGAAGATATGGATGTTCTAAAGTGTAAACTAATCAATGTTTGACCTAACCAAAACCAAAAGGCAAACCCGATCCAAAAAACCCGATCCAAGCAACCCCGATCCAAGCAATCAAATCAACCAAACCAAATAACTTGATCAAAACCAACCCAAACAAACCCAACTAGTCCGTCTAAAATGATGTGTTGATGAAAATTTACCCCAGTTACAGTAGTAACCATCCCATCTCATGACAAAAATACTACAGCTATTGCATACAGCTATTGCTACAGCTAATACAGCAGCCCTTCGACCAATTCTTAATAGATAATGTCCCATGTTTTATTGATTGTGTCAACTCGTATATGCTCAGGGACTGTGGCTGCGAATATTCATCGTATAAATTTGGTATAAACGGCGATTTTGGGCGGTGTGAGACAAATTGACCGCACTCGGAACACATCGATTTATACCATACAACGAAAATAGACGAATATTCCAGTGGAGTCCAAAACAAAATTCAACCGACTGAACAACTGAACAACTGAACAACTGAACCAGTCACTTTAGGTGAAATTTCCCTCGTTTTAAGTTTCTTACTATCTCGTTTCGGGTCTCGTTTCGGTCCCCTTTCGGGTTGCGTTACGGGTCCCTTTCGGGTTCACGTGTGATGCATCTCCTTCGTTTGCCGAAGCATCGCGAGCCACACAAATTTTTACTCGTATTAATTTCACCACTATTGAAATCCACAACAACACCAGGAAGAAATCGTTATAATGTCAGTTCCTCCATCAGTTGAATCTTCCCTTGATCTCATTGGTAACACTCCATTGATTCAACTTAATCGTATTCCTCAATCTTTCGGTATTAAAGCCAAGGTTTACGCTAAAGTTGAGTTGTTCAATGCTGGTGGTTCCATTAAGGACAGAATCGCCAAAAACATGGTTTTGGAAGCCGAAAAGCAAGGTAGAATCAAGCCAGGTTACACCTTGATCGAACCAACTTCCGGTAACACCGGTATTGGTTTGGCTTTGGTTGGTGCCGTTAGAGGTTACAGAACCATCATTACCTTGCCAGAGAAAATGTCCAATGAAAAGGTTTCTGTTTTGAAGGCTTTGGGTGCTGAAATCATCAGAACCCCAACCGAAGCTGCTTGGGACGCTCCTGAATCTCACATTGGTGTTGCTCGTAAATTGGAGAAGGAAATCCCTAATGCTGTTATCTTGGATCAATATGCCAACGAAGCCAACCCTAATGCACACTACTACGGTACCGGTTTCGAAATCTGGGAACAAACTAAAGGTAAGGTTACTCACCTTGTAGCCGGTGCCGGTACTGGTGGTACCATCTCTGGTATCTCTCGTTACTTGAAGGAACAAAACCCTAACGTCAAGGTTGTTGGTGCTGATCCCCATGGTTCCATCTTGGCCCAACCAGAAGCTTTGAACACCAGCTCTGAAGGTTACATGGTTGAAGGTATCGGATACGATTTCATCCCAGATGTTTTGGACAGAACTTATGTCGACTCTTGGCTCAAGACTGACGATGCTGAGTCTTTCAAGTTGGCTAGAAGAATCATCAAGGAAGAAGGTATCTTGGTCGGTGGATCCTCTGGTTCTGCTTTACAAGCTGCTTTGCACGTTGCAAAGGACTTGACCGAAGACGACGTTTTGGTTGTTGTCTTCCCAGATTCTATCAGATCTTACTTATCTAAGTTCGCTGATGATGAATGGATGAAGACCAACGGTTTCCAAGTCGAAGAAAAGAATGAAGCTGCTGACAAGTCTGATGACTTCTTGAGCAACCATACCATTAGAGACTTGGTTTCTGAAAAGGCCCCAGTTGTCACTGTAACTTTGGCCGACACCGTGGAGAAGACTTTCAACTTGTTACACAGCAATGGATTTGATCAATTGCCAGTATTAAACTCTTCCGGTAAATTGGTTGGTTTAGTTACTTTATCCAAGATCTTAAAGAGTTTGTCTACCAAGAAGGTTCAAATGACTAACTCTATCAAATCCGTCATTATTGACTTCAGAAAGTTGGCTGACTTTGAAAAGTCTTTTAACATCACCAAGGAATCTGGTTTCACCAAGAGATCTTATTCTCCAATCAACCTTGACACCAAATTGTCTTTGTTGAACAAGTTTTTCGAGACCAACTCCAATGCCATCATTACCGATGAAGACCTTAAACCAGTCCAAATCGTCACCAAGGTCGACTTAATCTCATACTTGACCAAGAACATTCAATACTAATTCTACCATTCCCCATTAAGAGGAAACTTCATGTGACTTCTTCAACCATGTATATTTAGTTTAAGTTTAATTTTGGTTGGTTTTAGTACATCACGAATAATGACGCTACAATTCAACATTGTTAGCATTATAATACAATTCTATACAGTATAGCTTAAAAGAAAAGCCCATCGTAATTCATTCATCATTTAGGAGAACTTCCATCTGTTTCCACAATTTTCACAGGTACAGAATGTAGTCAATGGTTCATCAGCAGATCTGGTTTGCATTTGATAATAACTAACCTTCTTGTGTTTACACTTACCACAAGTAAATCTATCTGTAACAGCTCTCTTCTCAGTAGCACCTTGAGCATCGAATAAGTTCTTCTTATGTAATTTTTCAATTTCTTTCTTTAATGATTCAGGGGCCATTTCATTAGGAGTCATTTTAATAAATGCAGAGGCCAGAATTACCTTTGTTACCACTCTTTCTCTAAGTTCAGGATTCTTCTTGTTTCTAAGGTTCATGGTGAATGTACGCAATTTGTTTCTATAACCATCATTAACCGCCAGGTATTCACTCTTGAACACTTCGGATTCGATGGCTGAAGCAATCGATAGTATATGGGATGGAGATTCGTCACGTTCAATAGCCAATGCAGTATATAATGCACTTACAGAAGCATTTCTAGTGGAGTTATCATATAAGGAAGTATTGATGCCGTCAACCTTGGGGTTTCTGATTCCTCTGTGAAACTTGCTTTCCGAAGATCCTACCGCTGTGGCTGGTTTATTACCACTATCAGATGCACTGGTAGGCTCTGTCTTGGTTGCAGTTGGAGGACTAGCATTACCATTGGCGATACCTCCTTTCTTTTTCTTTTCCGCCTGGACCGCCTCTCTCCAAGTTCTGATCATCTTCTTGACCAAAGATGTGACCTCCGAGTTGGAATGCGATCTGTACTTGTTGACGGCAACTCCCACTTTGGTCTCTCTCAAGAGCTTTTCACTAGGTTTAACTCCGTCATTAAGGATATTAAGAAGTTTAAGAATAGTGGCATCGTCCGAGGCCTTCTCGATATTGGAGATGGTGGATTTAATTTCCTTAGCGTCCATTTCGTTTCAATCAATACCAGGAATCTCTCAATGGTAAAGTTAAGTTGTCTTTATCAAATGAAAATTTGACACTACCATTTGAGAAAAGTCGTACCCGCGAACAAATATCTAATCATCACATTAGCCTCAACTTTTCTTTTAGTCAACTCCATTAGACTCACCAGTCACTTCCACCAGTCACTTCCACCAGTCATCTACATCCTAAGCTTTTAACTTTTCAACTTTTCAACTTTTCAACCACTCATCCTTTTGATCTTTTTCATATACAATAATGAGTTCTAGTACTGCCACCAGTGTCTCGATCGGGAAGTTTCCCTTTGAGTACTCTGAACAACAAGTATTGGACATTGCCCGGTCCATTGGGCCTGTTCAGGACTTAAAGTTGATGTTTGACGAAATGACGGGTAAATCCAAGGGAATGGCAATTGTGGAGTACGGTGATCATGAAACTGCTGCCAGTGCCGTCCGTAACCTCAATTATATGGCTTTACCCAACGGAAGGTTTCTTAGATGTACATTTACTGATGATGACGAAGAAAACCAGCGGTTACCATTTTTGCCACTCGGAATCCAAATCCAGTCTAATCAAAGCCCTACTGCGGTGATTTCCAACGTGGTGAATAGCATTGATCAAGGGTCTGCGTTACAGATATTAAAAGAAGCCAAAAGAATGTGTCTCGATAATCCACTCATGGCCCAAACCTTGTTGGAGCAATTTCCTCAGGTTGCTCATGCATTGGTTGAGTTGGGGTTGATCACATCCACTACAAACAGAGACCTAATCGAACTCACGTTGAACAAAAAGAATCCCGTGTTGACAGAAGTAACTGCCGACCATGCATCGCTTCTTAAACAAGTGAATGAACTCAATGAACAGGAATTGGAACTGTTGGATGAAAGCCAAAGATCCATCATCAATAGCATCAAGAAGGAAATTGGTGAAGGCACTTACGGTCAAGTGGTGTAACTTTGAATTATCACGCTCTGTTTTACCTTGCATAATTTCGGTGACATTAACGCTATTGGTATCTATTGCCACCTGCCCCCTCTTTATTAACAGGTTCTTAAGCAAGTTGCTGCAAATGTTCTTAATCATCGGGGGAAGTTTCACATGCCAGTTGACACCAGTCACCCGTCACGTGTAACCAGTATGTGGATCCAGAGTATAAGAAGGCATTCAAAGCAGGTTGAAGTTGATTTAGTATCTTCAGCATGACTAAATCTAAAGAAGAAATATTAGCACAATTTAACACCGAGTTTCTTGACTTTGAATCAATGATAGTTGATGTGGTGGAACATGAGAAACAATTGGTGTTTTCCACCGATATGGAAATCCCACCACAAGAACTTCACTTCGTACTTCCAGAATATTGTACTTATGTTCTTACGATTAAGTTTCGAGTGAAGAAGAGAGAATTGAAAAAGTTGACATATCATCAATCAGTCAAGAAATACGGGATACCCTTTAAGTCGCGCAATGAGAAAATATTTGATGAAGTGGACCCCAGTGATGAGGACACATTACCATATTCGAAAACATTTGCACCAGAGAAGCTTCCCGGAGGTCATTTTATCAGGGGAATCTATAATGCTGATAGTTGGTTTTGTGAGAAGGGCAAACAGATATTTGCTATACCCTGGAAGATTGAAATAGTTAAGAAAGATGACCCACCACGAATTTCGGGATATTTGCAATAAGCAATTACCAAACTCTCAATCTAGATCAATAAATCAAATTAAACAGATGATCAACGCAAATCAAACTTAAGAAATGGAACCAATTAACTTCAATTAATAGTAATGTAATAATGGCATATATGACCTTCTCAACATGTAAATCTCAACAAATAATATGATAACCTTAGCATGCATAAAGCAACCAGTAACTTGTACAAAGCAACCAGTAATTCTATAAAGCAACCAGTAATTTGTACAAGCAAACTAACCACATGTAATTTACAACATCAGTTAATTGTAAGTAGTATTGTATGTAGTTTTTGTAGTAAATAACCCGCTACCTGAACATCTTCACGTTAGACTCAACCCCCCACTTTCCTCCAATCTATCTCCAATCTGGTTGATCCCCCACCCAAGGTTATGGTTTATCCCCACCACAATTAGGTCTGTGGGGGCTGCAGTGCGATAACGGTCTTACGAGTGACCTCCACATCACGTGGAGTCCCACCCATTTAAATAACGCTTAGGGTATTCCACCAGTCATACCACCACTACTTATCCCACCCAAAATACCCAAATACCCAAAATATCCCCATCCCAAATGAGCTCGCCCAAAAGACGGATTGAGAAGGACGTAATGGAACTTATGATGAGTGATCATGAAGTTGCTCTCATTCAAGATTCCATTCAGCAGTTCTTCGTCATGTTCAAAGGCCCAATTGATACCCCATACGCCGGAGGAACTTGGAAGATTAGAGTAGAACTTCCCGATCAGTATCCCATCAAATCTCCATCTATTGGGTTCACTAACAAGATCTATCACCCTAATATTGATGAAGGGTCTGGATCCGTCTGCCTTGATGTCATCAATCAAACGTGGCTGCCAATGTTTGGTCTCCTTAATATCTTTGAGAACTTCTTACCTCATTTGTTGAGATATGCTAATCCTAGTGACCCTTTAAACACGGAGGCTTCCACCATGATGACCAAGAATGAATCCAAATATATCGATACCGTTAAGCAATACGTACAGAAATATGCCAAAAACGTGTCACTTGAAGATGACCAGGATGGTGCTGACAACGGAAGCGAAATGGATGATAACGAGCTCAGTGATGTTGGAAGCTTATCTAGTGATGACGAAGAAGCAGCAGGCGAATTAGATTTGTGAACCACCTTTCCTCGACAGATGGGTGCGCTCCTCAACCAGATGGGTGTGGGTGTCCTCTTCATTAACCAACTCCTTGAAGTATGGTGCTTTTCGCTCCAAAGCGCTCTACAGCGCTTGAAATCTACCCACAGCTTCCCTAACTTTAAGAAATGACCTTTAGATACGCCTCTGCATGGGATCAGTACTGGCTTACTCGTTTTCCTAATATACCATAGATAACTTCGTGTAGTGACTTCACCCCCGAAATCCTGCTTATGTAAGCAGCGTGGGTTTCAATCATCAACCTGCATATTCTATAGTTAAATCTATCACCATCTTCACCATAATGGCACCTCCAGATGCCAACAACCCCCCCAAAAATGGGAAGGTAGAAGAGGAAGAGCATCCGGTCCAGAAGAAGCAAGTGTCAAACGATGATTTGTACCGTCGGTCCACTCAATACGAAATGTGGTCATATACCCATGAAGATCTAGAGCGAGTCAAAGATGCCGCCAACAAGAAGGGACAACAAGCTGCAACCAAAAGGTTTGATGACACATACCAAGCTGAAAAGCTAAAGAATCCCAAAGTCTTTGAAGAGTTTCCCGACGAATTGGATCCCAATAAGTTATTGGACTTGTTGACTCTTGAAGAGGAATCCAAGTACCTACAATATTACAGTAAAAGTATCATACAAACGTGCAATCACTTTAAGATGCCCACCCAAGTTCGTGCCACGGCGGTGTCGTTCTTCAAGAAGTTCTACCTTGCAAATTCCGTCATGGAGTTCCATCCCAAGAATATTCTTTACACTTGTGTTTTCTTAGCAGCAAAGTCTGAAAACTATTTCATTTCCATCGAATCATTCGTCAAATCATTGGCTAAAGTACTGGCCAAGGATATCCTTGATCTTGAATTTATTGTATTACTGAGTTTAAAGTTCACTTTACTTGTTCATCATGCTTTCAGGCCATTGTATGGGTTCTTCTTAGATACCCAAGCTGTATTATTACACCCTTCTCCATTAATGTATGACGTGACCATCGATACATTAGGACTGCTTTATGACAAATCCAAAAAGTGGATCAATGACTATGCCTTACTAAGTGATGTTTCGTTTTTATTCACTCCACCTCAAATTGCATTGGCTGCTATGTATGACATAGACAAGCGTATCACTGATAGATACTTAAAGCGAAAATTCATAAAGGAGCAAAAGCTCGAGGCCATTCCAGAAAATGATGAATTTATAGATCACAACACTAAAGAAGAGCAAGAAAAACGAGAGAAAGCGGAAAAAGAATTACAGCAAGTTCGTGATGCACAAAGAGAACAATACGAAACTTTGGTACGTATCATTAGAAAGTGTGTCAAGATAGCAAAGCAGATTCCCGAAACTACCAAGGAAGAAAGTAGAAATATCGATAAAAAGTGTTTCTTTACATTAAATTCGACCAGACTTATTGAGAAGAAAGTGGTTAAATTAACCAATCCTACTCCCACACCTACTCCAACCCCCAATCCTGATCTCGAAAAGTAACCACTGGAATCCAGTCATTCTTTTTAATTTATAGACTATGGAATACTGAATATTTAAATATTACCCTTTACAATATCAAACCATATTGACCATAGATCAGAGATAAGACCTCATTTCTCTCTAAGCATTCAAGCCTATCCAAGTTATTTCCCCAAGTTAATTATGACTAATGTAACGATTTCGCTTCACTTCTATAATTCTTCAGTAAATAACTTCTAGTGTGAATATTCACAAAGGAAGGGACATGCTCAAGAAGAGATGAATATTCTCAAGAAGAGATGAATATTGTTACGAAGAAATGAATATTGTCAAGAAGAAAGGGGATATCATTGATAGTCTATTCCTCACTATGCTCTTACCATTCATTCTTCACTACATTCGCTAGCGGAAATTAACTCCTTAAATGAGTCCTCAATACTATTTGACACCATGTCATCCATTCATCTCCAACTGGAATATCAAAATCCTCAAAACATCAGTCTAAACATCAGTCACTGACTGTTAATCCAATGAATTAATGAGACTACTTATCTCATGAAATTGACTCATCTGTCTCAATTGGCCCCATTTCCATTCTACCATAGCATTAAGCTTGTCACTGAAAAATCGCGGTTACGGAACCTGTCCCCCGCAATTCTAATTCTTAGCGGTATATTACCGCGCTAGCCTCAATTGCTATAAGCAAACACATACCAAATTAACTCAAATCTGAACTTGTTCTATAACTACTTTTTACCTTCAACGTGCTTTCCACCCTTTCAATGTTTCGGACAAGTATCATCTTCAAAAGGACAATTGTCCAGGTATCCAAGACTCTTGGTGATGGTGTGAAGAATAGGGAATTGCTCAGAACTCAAGGATATATCAATGGGAAATGGGTAGACGGAAGTAACGGAGACAGTTTTGAAGTCAATGATCCGGCGATTTACCCCGAAAAATCAGCATTCATAGCACAAGTCTCATCAATGAGCAACCTGGACTATGAAACTGCCATAGTTGCAGCTCATAATTCGTTCAAATCCTTCAAGCAAACAACAGGAAGATATAGATCAGATTTACTCTTGAAATTGTACAATTTGATGATGGAAAACCAGGAGGATTTGGCCCGGATTATCGTGTTAGAAAATGGGAAACCACTTGCAGATGCAATGGGGGAAGTGAAATATGCTGCTTCGTTCTTTCAATGGTTTTCAGAAGAGGCACCTCGGATCACTGGTGATATCATTGATTCTCAAGTCAATGGAAATAAAATCTTCACCTTTAAACAACCTGTTGGAGTTGCAGGAATCTTGACTCCTTGGAACTTTCCAAGTGCTATGATTACCAGAAAATTGGCCGCTGCTATTGCCGTAGGATGTACCACGGTGATTAAGCCTGCTTCGGAAACTCCATTGTCTGCACTTCTGTTGGCATACTTGGCAGAGAAGGCTGGGTTTCCACCTGGAACAGTTAATGTATTGCCCTCAAAGCTGTCGGTGGAAGTGGGTAAACTCATTTGTGAACATCCACTCATTAAAAAAGTTTCCTTTACTGGTTCTACCAAAGTTGGTCTGCTCTTGATGTCTCAATCGGCTTCAACCTTGAAGAAAGTTTCACTTGAACTAGGTGGAAATGCTCCATTTATCGTATTTGAAGATGCTGATATTGATGCGGCAGTAATTGGAGCTTTAAATTCAAAATTCAGATCCAGTGGACAAACATGTGTTTGTGCTAACAGACTTTATGTTCATGAAGCAGTTTATGATAAATTTACTGAAAAGTTCACCAAGGTGGTTTCAGAGCAAACTAAATTAGGTAACGGACTTCACCAGGGAATTACTCATGGGCCAGTGATTCACGATAGATCATTCAACAAAGTGAGATCTCATATCGAAGATGCGGTCAGTAAAGGTGCCAAAATCCTTTATGGTGGTGAGCCACGTCCTGATCTTGGTGAAAATTTCCATGAATTGACCATTTTGGGAGATGCTACTCATGACATGTTGGTAGCAAAAGAGGAAACATTTGGTCCAGTGGCACCAATTTTCAAATTTTCTTCTGAACAAGAAGTTCTTGATCTTTCAAACGACACCGAGGTTGGATTAGCAGGTTACTTTTACTCTCGTGATGTTGGGAGGATTTTCAGAGTGGCAGAAGAATTAGAGGTAGGAATGATGGGGGTAAATACTGGTGCAATTTCTGAAGCAGCATTACCATTTGGAGGTATCAAACATTCCGGATTTGGTAGAGAAGGGTCCAAATATGGAGTGGATGAATATTCAATTTTGAAGAGTGTGGTTTTGTCAGGTTTAAAATGATATTATTAACAAAATTGAGAATGAACTTTATGACTTAGATAATTATTTAATATACAGTAGAGGTACAGGATACGTTCTAATACTCCATATTAGAGTCGGGTTGTGGAACGTACATCACTTGATCAGTGACAGCATTGAGATCAAGTTCAGGATAACTGAGATTCTCTGTTGGAAATGCAAGGTGGTCAGCAACTTGATCCATTTGCATAAGTCTAGGTTCCTCGATGGAAATTGGGATTTGAGTTTGATGTGGTGGTTGGGACTGAGGTAATAACTCTTGAATATTCTTTTGATATGGAGTGTGATCAGGATTCTGCACATCTTCAAAAACATCTGCTTTAACCTGTGGTCTTTCAGATAAATCTGGAATTGAGTATGCTTCGTTACTGAAGGTGAGAATCTTTGAAGTGGATGAGTTAGAGTAACTTTGTTGTAATTTCTTGCCGATTTCACTAACATCGCCCTTGTTTTCGAGGATCTCTTGTAATTGTTGTTTGTTGGTATCGATGTCTGCATCTTGAGATCCAGATACTTCTTGTTGTTTCAACTTGGTTACTTCTTCTTGTAATTCGGCCAATATCTTGTTGGCATCATACTTAGAGTCCCTAATATTAGAAACTTTGTATTCACTGCCTGGAATCAAACATCTTCTTACCAAGTCCAAGTTTTCCACGTAGTTTGCGGTTTCTGTAGATTTAAATGTCAACGAAAGTAATCCACCTTCTTCAGTTATACCATTGACAATAGACGATGGAAAATTCTTAAGAGAGGCTGGCGATGGTTCGTACTTTGTGGGTGGGACACTGGAGCCCAAATGCTTCGAATTAACCAGAAACTTTTGTACTTTATCAGGACTTGCCATATTGTTCTGGGTAGAGTGAAGAATTGATTGAGTTGATTCTCACTATATATGAATGTTATTACTTTGAATAATTGGTCACCACACGACATAGATGAATGTTACCAGAGACCAAGCAAATCACTATTTGAGAAAGTCTACCATTAGTTTGGACAAATGGTTTATATGAAGGTTTCACAAGAATTATTAACTACAAAGTATTGACTATACATAATTTCTATATAAGATATACTAAAACGATGAGCACCGTTGAGATCATTAGGTAAGATATTAATTAGGTAGTAAACTACGGATGTGTTATATTGATTTATGAATAAGTATAAGAAGTTGGTAGGTTGGAGTTTCAATTTGTGACAATTTTAAATTGCTAAACAAATCTGAATTAATGGGAGATTTATTTAAGTCATTATGCAATTGGAAAAGCTATTAGAGAAAGATTTATTATTTGATAAGTCTTTATTAATTGATAGGTCATAATAAAATACATTGTAATTCTATAAAGCAGACTAATTATTGTTTATATTGGTTGTATGACTTTAGTGAGTTTAGTTGGCAGTTTCCATTAATGATGCTTCAATTCCATCAATTAAACTATCAATATCTTCAACTTTCAAGCCACAACTTAAACTTATCAATTTTCTATACTTATACATCTTATTGTCAATACCAAAGTTCCTCACACTATGGGCAAGTTTTTCCACAAGTCCATTTGTTTGAATTTGTAATTGGGTCAATTCAACTGCTGAATTCATCTTTTGTTCTGAAATAAGTACATTATCATTATCATCAGTATTTTGAACATTTTGTTCTTCTTGTTCCACAAGTTCAGCTACCTCAATGGAGCTTGAACTCACCAATTGCTTAAGCAAAACACTTTCTTTTAGTTCTGCTTGTTCCTGATATTGTTCAATTTGATCAACTAATAATTGTTTTCCTTCACTAATTGAGTCAAATGAATCAATTCCTGATTTGTCCAACACCTTTTTGAATAATTCCAAAGATTCATTGTTCTTGGCTTCTTTTTCCCTTAATTTCTGAGTCAATTTGAACGAGTCACTATTTAACTTTCTCATTTCATTATCATAGGATTCAGAAAAGGAATTAATCATTCCAGTAATCATGGATGATAAGTCAATCATGGGAAGTTTGGAGGTGGTATCCTCTGAATCATGTACTTCATCAATGATTTGTCCTTCATCATCTAACTTCGGTGGATTGGGCTTGTATGCATGTTGTACAGAAAAGTTACCATCTTTTCTTTCATCCCTAATTGGAGTACTTTCTACTGTTCTTTCAGTGATGGATGCTAAATGTGCTCGAGGTGTATACTGTGAAATGTTACCATTTTGGGTCGATTTCAGCACTGGGGTAGACATCGAATCAAAGGATTTGGATTCATTCAATGAGTTTTCAATGAATATATTTTCCTTATTGTCTTCAGATTTGATATAAGATTCAATTTGTGCCTTGACAGCTCTTGCGGAATTTTCATCTTCCTCCATATCATCTACTTGAATGGTAGTTCTTTGAGTATCAGGAGTTTCAATTGAACGTACACCATAGCCAGGTTGTACTGGAGTGGTTAAAACTTGATAAGGTTGGGTTCTATCCAAGGAGCTTGGTACTTGTAAATTGTTTAATGGTTGAACTCCTTGACTCGAAGGCATAGGCATTTGAGATGGTTGCAATTGGTTGGAATTAGAAAACGATTGATTTGATAAATCCGTTTGTTCAGCTGACGCTGGTAATAAATTATAATGAACCACTAATAATTTAGAGGTTTCTTTATGAATATTCTCAAGATCATCTCTAGCACCAAATTGCATTAACGTCCTCACGATCTTAGAACATCCTGATTTTGCTGCCAAGTGCATACAAGTATCTCCATTAACATCTTGATGATCCAAAACGTTTCGAAGGAGATCAATTTGCTTTGTAGGATTTTGGTTGGAAAGACTACTAAGCTTATTCAATACCACATTAAGATAATATCTCAAGCTTTCATATTTGGATTTGACTTTAGCAAATTGACACAAGTAATGCAATGGAGTTCTTCCGTTGATATCTGTATTAATCAAGCATAATTCAAGGTCATCCAACACTTTTGGGAAGTTTTTCAATTCGAAACAATTATTGAAGGAAATCAATTTTGAAAGAGGATTCAATCCAAAATTATTCACTACCAATGGACTGGCACCTTTGGATAAAAGTAAATGAATCATTTGATAATTACCAATGGAGGCTGCCCAATGTAAAGGCGTGTGGCCTTCATCATCAATTGGTTCATTAATATTGAAATCATAGGGAGGATTATGAATAAACATTGGTATTTCACAGTTGTCTTCACTAAAGAATTTCAATAATTGTGCAGCATAAGATTCTTCGCCATCAGAAGCTCGAGATTCTTTAAATGCAAGGTTCCGGAGCTTGGAGCTGTGGTTGGGGTCTTCGTTGGAGGATAATGAGGTGTCACTTTCCTTGGTGGGGTGGGTGTTGGAAATATCATCTTGGGACCAATTGGTGTCATTCGTAGATTGCGACAGTGTAGGCTTGTTATGTTGAAAGTTACCCATCAATTGGGGTTGTTGCATCATATTTGCCTGGTTGAACTGCATGTTGAATTGCTGTTGTTGCTGTTGATGTTGCTGCTGCTGTTGATGTTGCTGTTGATGTTGCTGCTGCTGTTGTTGTTGTTGTTGTTGTTGTTGTTGTTGTTGTTGTTGTTGTTGTTGTTGTTG
>JAJMGF010000043.1:0-115456 GCA_030568495.1 Suhomyces chickasaworum
GTAAAATCCAACGTTGCCATCGTTGGGCCCCCGGTTCGATTCCGGGTTTGCGCATTCTTTTTATTGTATTGCACATAATATTTTTCCCACTGCACCTTATCTAATTATAATTGACCACATAAGAATAGATACTAATTGAAATAATTTAACTCGAGCGAATAATTTCGGAGATAACTGAATAATAATCACCCCGACATATCGAGGAATAAATACTCGGAGCTAACTGAATCTCTCGTACTGCCTGAGTCTCTCGTAACTATCTAAAAACAAAAGTCTCTCGTAACTGACTAAAGAATATTCCCTCTAATTAAGGTTCAACGTTCAACGTTCAGGGTTCAATTGTTATCACATTCACATCGGATTTATTTCTGATATTATTAATGGCTCATTCATCGTTCATCTGAGTCTCGCCTATAGTCTATCGCCTAATACTAAGCCATACTTGTAAGTTGGTTCGATATTGACGTCGTGTTCCTTGAGATCACCTAGAATTGACTAAATAATCTTGAGCTATTTGGTTGCTGGTTTAGGTGGTATTATTTTTATTGAAATTTGATGAAAATGTGGTGATGGTTGTTATTTGTATCCATCACAAATCGCCGTTAGCGGCTTGCTTGGTGGCTCTATCTATACTACTCCGGTACCGGCACTTACGAAAACTTCGAATCTTTGTCCTTGTCCATCCAACTAATCCCCACCAAGTCCATAATCAAAATCACCCAATCCATAATCACCAAGTCCAGATTCACCAAGTCCAAAATCTCCAAAATCTCCCAAATCTTCCATGGTGTGGACTTAATACCATCAATTCGCTTAAACTCGTTCATCATGAGGTTTTGATAAATCAAATTCTTCACCAAGTTCTAGCAGACCCCAAAACCAGCGTGATCCGCTTGGCTTCACTTCAATTCAATTCGGTTCAAACTCCGATTCCACCTCTTGTACAACGTCCGGGAATCATCAATGAACCTGCAAACTTCATCCAAATGAAAGCCCGGCCAGCATTATCTAATGAGCAGATTGTGGGGATATTTTACCACCCCAAACTGCTTGTCAATCGATTGCAAAAACTATTGAGTCATGTGGTGACGTTCGTATCTCCTCGTATCCCATTTTCTTTGACCCCGTTCATTAATTCAGTGTCTCATGGAGATTCCACCATTGTTCTAGAATTTGATGGAATATCTTCCACTTCTTCTCAAGCAATGAACTCCAGCCTTAATCAAGTGATCAACTCTAATCTTGTTAATGTCAATCTGTTACCCGGTCTATCACAAAATGGACAAATGCCGGGCTCTGTACTTTGGATCCCGAGATTAAATCAGTTCAAGTCATCTAAGAGAAAGCCTAAGAGAAAGCCACACTTCTGCTTCACTAAAGCACATAGTGATCTTAATAACGTGATACATATGGTCATTTCTCAGCTGCAAAATGATCCTATAGACACCCAAGTTCTGGACCAAATGGATCTCTTCCATTGCTTCAAGATCTGTGACTACACCTTATCATTAGTGGAAACTGTGATGAACCACCCAATGGTTGGAAATGAGTCCAAGATATGAAGAAAGAAAGAGAGAAAGAAAGACATAAATAAATGAAATAATGTAAATACATGAGATTTAAATGACAGAAGTGATATAATTACTACAGCAAATTTTCATTCATATATAGTCTATTGATGTGAGACATGTACTATCTATCTCAATTTATCACAGTAGAAAGTACCTTCCAGTGTTTGCTACAATTTAAAACACTTAATTGGTTTCTCTCGCTAAACTATTAAAGTTGATAAGTTACTTTAATGACTTTATTAATTTCAATTAAACAATAAAACAGTTAAACAAGAATTACTATCAGCACGATTGATATAATAATGATTTATTAACAAACCAACTGAACTTACAACTCTAATATTGTATAGTACAGAATCAATATCTCAACCAATTGAAACACCTTCAATGTTCTTTCTAGGGGGTGATATCGAAAATTTTAGATGTTTAAATCTAAAATATCAAGCTGGTTTAGACTGGTAATGTGTTGATACCGGCTGCTCTATCAATAGCTGGTGCAATGGCTGGATGGTTCAATAAATCTCCAATATATGGAATAGATCTTAAAAATGTAACAATAGTACCAAAGAAATCACCAAATAATCCTAATATACCGGCACTTTCTAAAATAAACCCAATAAATGATCTCTTCATCAAAATCAATGCAATTCCTACCACAAAACATAAAGTTCCTCTAATCTTGTTAGGACGAGTAAAAAAAGTTATAGTTCTTTGAGGCCCAATAATTAAAATAAGTCCAATAATAAAGAGGATGTTTCCCAATGCCAAAAACCCCGAGTCAAAGAACGTCATTATTCCCAAAATAAAGAATGCTAATCCACCAGCAGTGAATCCAACACCAAATTCTAATGTTAGTATGAGATCGGATATTAACCGCAATGCACGGCTGAAAACTCCCGTGCTTTCTTATTGGCCATCTAAGTTCCACCAGAAAACACAACCTCTACCGTTTTAGGCAATTTGTCCCTGAAATCAACTCATGTTCCATGTATTGAGGTGATCCCTCAGAACATAAGTACTGGGCCAAAAACCGCGATTTTTGGCTCGTTCAAACGGCAAATTGCGGGACCGGTCTTTACCAGTTTTCAAAACATTACCATTAGCGTTTCAAATCGTCAGAATACGTACTTTGTCTCTCGGAAAGCCAAATCATGTTTATAGTGTAATAAGTAGGTAACGCGTTGAAAATGATAGAATGTCGTATCACGTGCATGGAGTCACATGATAGGAAATGGTGTGGTTGATTACGTAATACCCCTCTTTTCATTATCCAATTAAACAACACAACACAAACACCGAAGACCCCGAAAGAAGCTCTAGGCCACATTACTATTTTCTAAACTTAATGCGTGCTACTTGATCGAACGATGGATTTTGTACTTCAACGGCGAACGATATATTCTACGACATTACCTGGGAATATTTTTTTTACTTCAACTGCAAGACGCAACAAGCAACAAGCAAGACGCAACAACTTATTAGACACCGTGCTGCATCGATAGTATTTTTTATTTTCCAGATGTTACCAGGCTAATACTTCACATGAAAACGGTGGTTGGTGCAGCTTAACTTATCATCAAGTTAAAATTGCGTCATACCTCAAGTGATGAAAAAATATATCCATACCATATTCAATGATCAACCACACCACCACTCACCCAGACCAAAAATTCACCAATCTACTAACCCACCACCAGACCACCAACCTATTAATTCACTAATTTCACAGACTATTAACCCCATAAATCAATAATTTCTTCACATACTTATATATCTACTACTTTAAATCTATCCATTGTTACACCAGAGTTATTCAATAAAACCGTTAACATTAATAAACCCGTTAACAATGATAAACCCGTTAACAATTATAAACCCGTTAACAATATGTGCAGTATGTCCAGTTGAAATTCTAATTAAATGTAATGAATTTAGAATTTAGTCTTCTCGTATCATTCCTTCGCTATTCGGCTCGGTTCTTCGCTATTTCCACTATGTTTCCGACATGATCTACTATGCGGCCACTTGACCGAACGGATATTTCTATTTTTATTTCTATTTCTATTTCTATTTCTATTTCTATTTCTATTTCTATTTCTCTCTATTTCTGCTTCTGCTTCTATTTGTTTGTAAATCTATTTCTATTTGTTTCTATTTATATGCATCTCAACTATTGGTACTAAATATATTAATGGCTCTAACTAAGAAGCTGCGAGACACCGACTAAGTGGTTTAAATTAAAGAAATAGATAGAGATCGCTGGGTGGAACATACAAAGGCGCAATCATAGGCGCAATATCTGGTCAATCTGCCTAAAGGTGCTAATTTTACTGGTGATCTCCATTAATTATATAGGGTCCAACTACAGATGCCAGTATTGGCGACAGTGAATATTATCGTAGTGTGGAGAAATGTAAAAATTGACAAGTCATAGTTGGCCAAGATTAGCCAACATTAAATATCGGGCGAGATTGGGCAAGGTTGTACAGAATTGGGCTGATTTTGGGCACATTTTGGACTCTAATTCTTGCCCTTTCTTCCTCTAAATCCTTGTGAGAAAATTTCTCAGACCTTTTCCAAATTGAACATGGAAATTTGACTCGTAGTAATCTCACAAGACTTCCCAACAACGCCTATTCTGCTGTGAACTAATAGAGTGTAGTCCTTAATGGTTGGTTCTTTTACATATAAAACTTCGTGTCCTGTGTATAGCCGTACTGCATATACGTTTCCTTTATATACGTTTCCTGCACTCATTCCAATAGATTATCAAGTCACACACCATGTTAATCAATCCCCCAGATCTAACTTGGTTCGAGCCCCCTGTCGCAAGTTCCCTCCATCTCACAGAACCCCGGATTCCAACATCAGATCTTCCCCTCCTTAACATGACCAAGCAAGACACTCCTCCACCTGATGAACCTCCTCCATCTTACCACGAAGCCATTAGCCAACCCCACCCACCACCAAATCCATCATCCCATCGCCCCAGTTCCAGTTCCAGCACCTCATCTTCGTCACAGTCCTCGTATAATCGCCCCGGGGTCGCATTGAACCCTCCCAATGGTCCTCCACCCCGTCCATCTCGTCCCCCACAACCTCCAGCTCGTCCCTCTTCATCTTCATCCTCTACTAGTGAACTATACACCAACAATGCTACCCTCCCCTTTCGGTTTCCACGGGGATATTTCTGTCAAAAGTGTAAAAATACTGGCTATAAAGTTAAGAATGGAGAAATCTGTCGAGATTGCTGGGATAAACATTATCTTTTGAAAAATGCTTATAATCCTAATTCAGAACTTCCATTCAAATATCCCAAAAAGTACTTGTGCCTGAAATGCAGAAATACTGGGTATAAGTTGAAAAATGGAAAAACATGTAAAGATTGTTGGGAAATGTTTGGACCTCGGAATAATTATCAGTCGGTAGCACCATCACCAGCTCCAATGTTTGGATTTGGAAGCTCGTTTATGCTGCCTCCTATGATGTCAGGGGGACCTGCTCCTTTAAGAGTGGCACCAGGTGATCCCCGGATAGGAGGCATTTTATGTGGAAGATGTAGAGGTTCTGGTTTAATCACTGCATTCCTCTTTGATGAAGATTTATGTCCATCATGTCATGGAGTTGGAAGAATTATCAATAATCAGCCTCCTCCCCCACCTGGTCCCCCATTTGGTCCGCCACAGCCACCTGCTGGACCAAATTCTTTTGGTCCTGGATATCCACCTCCTGGCCACCCAGGCTCTTATGGACCTCCAGGCTCTTATGGACCTCCAGGATCTTACGGGCATGGCCCTCCGCCAGGCTCTGGTTCGCCTCAAATTCAAGGTTATTACCCAGGTAAAAACTGAAAACCGTTTGCATCACCTCATTATGTGACATGAAGAAAATACGGCAATATGCATACGTTCCTACAGCGATCATGCAACGGGAACCCGTTCCATAATTCCGAAACTATACTTTATGCATGGCTGTATGCACCCCATGGCCGTTGTTGACTTACTACTTCGATGTGGAACAATATTTCCATGATCCCTATTCATTTCCACCATTTCAGTATTTAAACCCCATACGTCAAGGAAAAAAAAATTCCACTTTTGAGCATTATTTTCATACATCCTCGGCTTGTAAAGGTAATTTTAAACCGGACCAAAAAATCCTTTGGTAATATTTGGTGGCTTTTTATGACATCAACTTCATAAATTAATTCAGTCCTCACCACCAACCTATGAGCTATTGATTAGCTTCTTGACTCCCTCAAACTGACTCCAATCATTTGATTAATTATCAATATCACCAACTGCCAACTGTCGAACGATAAACATTGAACATCTATGTATGGCAACTGTTGCCACATTCCTTCTTCATTATTCCATCTCCTATTATGAATAGCAGCTATGCAAAATTTCACAGTATACATACACTTACTCAAATATACCTACATGGTCGATTATACGTTAGTCGTTCATTAAGAATATTTTTCCAATATTACACTAGTTGTAGTTTGAAGGGTACTTGAAGTCAGAGAGCTCATAGAAGTTCTCCTTAATGTTTCTGACAGACACGAATCTGGACAAGATGTTACCACTTCCTGCCTTGTCATTGGTACCAGAAGCTCTAGCACCTCCGAACCATTGTTGACCAACAACAGCACCAGTACATTTGTCGTTGATATAGAAGTTACCAGCAGAGTATCTTAATTTCTCTTCGGCAATTCTGATGGCCTTACGGTCTTTAGCGAAAACAGCACCAGTCAATCCATATTTGGTGGCGGTGTCAATGGTCTCAATAATAGACTCGTATTCAGCATCTGGGTAAACGTAAGTGGTCAAAATTGGGCCGAAGAATTCACGGCTCAAGAACTCGTGGTTAGGATTGGTGGTTTGAATCAAGGTTGGTTGCACGTAGAAACCATCGGATTTATCATATGCACCACCAGTGACAATGGTTAATTCTGGATCGTTCTTGGCTTGATCAATAGCTGAAGCCAACTTGTTGAAGGATTGTTCATGAATAACTGGACCCATGAAAGAATGCAAAGAGTCGGTGGAAGAAGTGTTACCAATCTCAACGCTTTCAACAGAAGCAGTGAATTTCTCCTTGAATTCAGGCCACAAGGATTCTGGAACATATAATCTTGATAAAGCAGAACATTTTTGACCTTGGTATTCGAAAGCACCTCTCAATGATGAGAGAACGGAGTGTTCCAAAGAGGCAGATGGGTGGATCAAGTGGAAGTTCTTACCACCGGTTTCACCAACAATTCTTGGGAAATCTCTGTACTTGTCAGCTGCAACGTTGCTACCGATCTTGACATACAAGTTCTTGAATACTTCAGTGGAACCAGTAAAGTGCAAAGCAGCGAATTCCTTGTCAGCCAAAACCAAGTCAGTAACTTGGTTTGGTTCACCTGGAATGAAGTTAATCACACCAGCTGGTAATCCTGCTTCCTCCAAAATGGTCAACAATAAGTAGTTGGATAAAGCTGCAGTGGCAGATGGCTTCCAAACAACAGTGTTACCCATCAAAGCTGGAGCACCAACTAAGTTGGCAGCAATGGCAGTGAAGTTGAAAGGAGTGACTGCATAAACGAAACCTTCCAATGGTCTGTACTCAGCACGATTCCACACACCTGGTGAAGTTTCGGCTGGTTGGGATTGGTACATTTCTTCAGCGTATTTGACATTAAACTTGAAGAAATCGATCAATTCAGCAACGCTATCAATCTCAGCTTGGTAAACATTCTTACCTTGACCCAACATGGTGGCAGCCAACATATCGTATCTATACTTGGTGGAGATCAAATCAGCAGCCTTCAAGAAGACAGCAGCTCTGTCGGTCCATGGGGTGGCAGCCCAGGCAGCCTTAGCGTTCTTGGCAGATTCAATAGCAGCCTTGATGTCTGCTTCAGTAGCCTGAGAAACATTAGCCAAGTTTTGAGCATGCTTGGCTGGATTGACTTGAGGAAGAGTGTTGTCTCTGTAAACCTTTTGACCATTAATAACCAAAGGAATCTTCAATGCGTCAGAGTCAGTGAACTTGGTGATGGATGCACGTAACAAGTCCCAGTCCTTTTGACTGTTGAAAGAAAACTCCTTAACAGGTTCGTTGGTGAAGGCAGGAATCTTAGCTTGAGCCAACTGAGAAGCCAATCTAACGGTAACTTTAGTAGCACATACTTTGGTAGCAGTTACGGAAGGTCTGGCAATGGCATTAGCGGCCATACGAATGGCGGTTCTGGAAGTAGCTCTCAACATGGTTGGTGAAAACAATTCTGGGGAAATCGCAGGTATATATATGTCGATGAGGCCAGGGGAAGTATTTAGCGAGATTTTTCAAGCAGGAGCGAGCGAGCGTGGTAGGGAATATGGAAGCGAGCGATGAGAACAGTGGGTGAAACCGGCGGATTCCGGGGTGTGGATGTGGATGCGGATCAATCACCATGTACACTTCACAACCATAATGGGAAGCAGTGTACGGATGTAGTGGCAAAAGTCTCCGAAGACTCCATTGGTAGGGTAATCAAAACAGTGCTAACCACCAAGCTTCATCACACTGATCAACTAGTATCATTCTTAGCTTATATGCAGGTGGTGGATGGGTGTGGGTGGTTATGTGCAGGCTGGATTGACTACCTAGCGGTACCCCACTTCCAACCAAAGTAGGTAACTCCGATCAGGGTCTCTTGTTAGCTAAACTGATTCCAACTTAGCTAAGCGTTCTTTCAATTCAGATATCTTGCCCTGGATTTCCACTTGGTTAGTGTGGAAATTCTTCCTATAGTTGTCGAGATTGGAGTTCACTGAATTCAACGTGTCGTCCCATTCTCTGATTTCTTGGTCCATGTTGGAAATGACCTGATCCAAGTTCCCCACAACTTCAATACTATAGCCAATATCGGCATGAACTCCATTCAAACTGCGTAATCTGTTGATCAATTGAGGGATAAGCTTGTTGGTACGGTCATACTCTGGAAGCCGTTGATAAAGTTCGTCGATCTTTGCATCGCTAGGCAACAGTGATGGCTGTGACGACTGTAGATGGATCTTATCTTGGTGGTTGGTGATTTCCAATACTTTCCTTTGTGAAGCCAATTTTTCTGCTTCTTCTTGTAAACGTAACACTTCAGCTTTGACCATTTGAAGAGGGTACTCGGGATTGTTGATGATATTGATTTTCCAGCTCAAATCGTTCACAATGTTTTGTACGGAGACGTTGCCCATGTCTCCGAGTTTGTCCTCGATGGTATGAACTCGGGATTCAAGCTCGAGTAACTCCGAAGTATTCTCCACCACCAATTGAGATGGTTCTACTAACGGCTGGTTTAACTGCAGTGACACCTCGTCAAACACTTGGTTCATCTGGACCTGGTACTGGTTGGAAATACTTGGATTCGACTGCAACTTGCTGAGAGTCTCAAGCAACGTCTGGGGGTCAATAGGCCCAACCTGTGAAGGTACTGTAGACAGCTGATTCAGCTCCTGGTCTTCGAGCACCAATTCGTGTAATTCTCTGGCCAAACGGGCCAATTTTTGCTCTCTGGTTTCTGTGACCCGGGACACCATGTAGCCAGTTGTTCCTAGTCCTCTATTGTCAATACTGCCCAGGAAATCCACCTCGGTGGTCCCATCAATAACATCATGGAGGTATCTTGATCTCACACTATTGGGATTAGTCACCAATGCCTCCACTTCGCTAGGCTCTGGCTCCCGTTCGGTCTCGAGCTCACTGTCGACATCGGACGTTTCAAACACGTCATGGGATTCGAGGTCAATGTCCGGAAGGTTACTGTACTTGACCATGAGTTGATTAGAGGAGGTTGAGTTGGATTACGCGTATCAATAGAATGAAGAACAAATCAGAGGTGAAGTGCGACTCTTCTCATCACTGAGAATTCACAAGCTATAAAGGTTTTCAAAACTGATAGAAACTTTCACATCTCATTAATTCCATTATTCTATTATTCCCATGAATCCCATTATTCCCATCAATTCCATGAAATCCTCGAATCCGTAGTTTCGTACAATTATTATATGGAGTAACACTTGGGTTCTCTTAGTATTGCATTATGGGTTTTGTAGTGAGAAACACAATTGGTTAGAATCGAATTAGTTGGATCAGAACGGTTCATTTTCACGTTGATCAGACCTGAATAAGCTGAATTGCTTGTTTAGAAGCTGAATTCATCAATCATATTTAAATAGGCCTGATGTTTGTGCAGGAACCAGTCTATTACTGACACAAAATGTGTAATGAATTATACCACCAGAAGTGATGATTTGATGAATTGTTTAAGTCAACTTTATCTTAGTAGGACATTGGGGAATCTTGGGATATTCACTTATAGGAGAATTACACTCATTCAAATGTTTGTAGGTAAGAAAACTTAAAGTAAATATTTCCAGCCTCACTACTGAAGTTACACAAGTATTAGGAATAATTGAACAATTTGAACAATTTTGACAATTTAACAAATTTGACAATTTAAATAATTTGACAATTAAATTAATTAGACAATTCGTATAACCCTAAAAAATGCAAACTTTACGGAGTTCAATATTTCTAATTCAGACCATTTCAAAAACAATGATATTAATTTAGTTTAAGTTCCTTAGTTAAGGTTTCAAACTTCAACTGTGCTTTAACAAAACTCTAAGAATTGTTTTTTAAAAGGTTTCAGGTTTCATGGTTCCATTCTTCCATTCTTTCCTCTTAAGATTCTTCCAACCAATTCAATTCTTCCAATTAGTTAATTTATTCCAACTGATTCAAATATATCTTTTTAATTGTTATAACTGAATTTCTTCAAATTCTTGTTCACTTGTTAACTACGAATCTCAACTTGAGCTAGCTTGAGCTAACTTGTGCTATGTATCAGTTTTGTATTGCTATATTAATTATTTCACCAACTGTCTATTTAGTGACAATTTGAACGACATCTTCATCATTTACTGGATGACCTAATCCACACTTTTGAGGACTATGTTTAGCACTTGAACCCCATACCAATGCATATTTGAATTGATTCTTCATATCTCTATGGATAGAATCACAAACCTCAAGAATGGTGGAATTACTTCTCACCACCATTGGCTCATCAAATTTGGGTGCAATTCCTCTTCTTTTAGTGTATAATCTCAACAAATCCAATTGTCTCCAAATCTCCTCCTTCAAGTCCTCAAGACCCAAGTCCAATTCACATGATATCACTACCGTATTAGGTTCTCTGGCCAAACGATCACACTCCTCCAAGGACACAGCATCGACCTTATTATACACATACAAACATTTGATGTATGAAATATGCTGCTCATTGATGACATCAATGAAATCGTCAACAGTGACGTTCTCATCACGGATGAGCACATCAGCATTGTGGATCTTGTAATCTTTCAAAAGCATGGCCACTAACTTTTCATTCAAATATTTGGGAGGAGTGATGGAGTTCATCTTGACACCTCCGGTCTTTTTCAACTTGAGAGAGATATTTGGAGGTTGCTTGTTCAAACGGATTCCCATGGATTCCAATTCGTTCTCCAAAATTTGTCTTTGATCTCCTGCTTTGGTGGCATCCAACACCATCATAATTAAATCAGAAGTACGAGAAACGGCAATCACTTGTCTACCTCTACCTTTTCCTTGGGCAGCTGCCTTAATGATACCCGGCAAATCCACGATCTGGACTTCAGCTCCATTATACTCGAGAATACCACCCACCGATGTTAATGTAGTAAATTCATAGTTAGCAGCTTCAGATTTGGTGTTGGTGACCTTAGACAAAAAGGACGACTTACCAACCGAAGGAAAACCAATCAAAGATACACGAGCATCTCCAGCTTTGGCCACTTCGAATCCCTGGCCCCCACCTCCACTTCCTTGTCCTGGTTGAGGTTCCAAAAGTTCTCGACGGTACCGAGCCAACTTACCCTTTAACAACCCAATGTGGTATTCGGTGGCCTTATTCTTTTGCGTACGGGCAAGCTCCTCTTGGATCGTAGCAATCTTTTCAAGAATTCCCATTGTTTCCAGTTATTTTGAAGATATTCAGCGTGTTGGTGATTCGTGAAAGAGTCGCCATATTGAGTCGATTGGATGTCGCACAAAATGTCGCATGCGACATCCATCTCATCAAATTTAATATGGTGACAATAACCAGACCAGTTTAACTGAGCTCGAAGGGAAGTTTCACGGTATAAGTTTACAGTTTTACGTATTTTGGCAGTTTCAATTGTTTCAGTGACCAACACAAAAAAGCATCAATCATCAAACATGCCAAAAACATACAAATCAAGAAGACCAAATGGTTCATCTATTGAAGTGGCAGGAATCATTGGAGGAGGAGCAGCCAAGTTAAAGAAGAAAATGAGAGATATTAAACGTTTATTGAACAAGGAGGACCTTCCAGGTAATGTTCGTACCGAAAATGAGAGAGCTTTAAAGGCTTTAGAGGTGGAATTACAAAATACTCAACTTAACCTTAAAGCTAAAGAAACTGCAAAGAAATACCATATGGTTAGATTTTTCGAAAAGAAGAAGGCTGTTCGTAAATTGAAAAGTGCTAGAAAGGATCTTGTGGAAGTAGAAAAGACAGAAGTGAAAAAAGATATTAAAAAGGCTAGAAGAGTTGTCAAGCATGGTGAAATTGATTTGGCTTACGTGATTTTATTTCCTAAAACTGATAAGTACATTTCATTATATCCAAATAGCGAAGGCGATGTCGATGAAAACAACGTCAAATCCAAAAAGGGAATGCATGAAACTGAAGAGAAAAGAGTACAATTTAGAAAAGAAATCGAGAAATTGATCGATGAAGATAAATTACCTTTCTCAATAGAAGATGCCTTACAAGGTAGGAACATTTCCTTGGATAATTACCATAGTCGTCGTGACGATACCAAGGAGATCGATGCAGCTGTTGATGAGTTGGCAGCAGCCGAAGAGGATGATTTCTTTGAAAATTAGTGTATATTATCAGCATGTATCATATTTCATTTATCTAGCATAATCAAAGGTAAATGAACCTTTAAACTAACCTTGAATTAAATTGAAACTTTGAGTGTAGTCAATATTAATGGCATCATTGATACATTTAACCGTTACTTCTCTTCCTTCCATTCCTGGCGGAATATCTAAAGTCACGCTAACTTTACCCTTTTTACCCACCATCCGTGGAGATGCTCTTTTAATTAATAACAATTCGTCTTGTTGTTCATCACAAACAATCACAAACCACGATTCTCTTTGTGCTTTAGGGAATCTTGGACAATACATCTTAAATTCTTTATTGAGAGGGAAATTATCGTGTAACAATTCCACGGTTAAGGTTTGGGAAGATTCTTGTTTGATGGTCATTTCTCCAGTTGGTAAGCATGAAGCGATCTTGATGAATTCATTCTTCGCTTGCTCATCAGTATATTCAATATCACCAACCATTGCACGTCCATTTACACCCAACGAGTCCAGTAATTTGGCAAGTTTGCCACGATTATATTTGCCTAAATCAGCCAAAGTAGTCTTGGATCTTTCCAGTTTCGGGAATAAATTAAGACCTGGCAATGTAGAAATAGGATCGTCATCATACCAACACCTCTGTTTAATAGACTGCATCAATTCAATAAATCTCAACACCGTATTCAAATATCCAAGCTCAGAAGTGGCATCAATATAAGCTTGTAAAATACGCAATACTTGATCCAACACAGAAATGGTATCTTGAGAATAATCAGCGATTGGAAGCTCCACCCGAGCCATAAATGCTTGGAGAAGAAGATATGCTTTGACATGAGGATCCCAAATAAATTCACATTTCAAATCTTCTGCTGGGTATCTCATACTTTGAGACATCTCCATATTAATAAGTTCTTCTCCATGACGAGTAGCGAGTTCATCATATTCTGTTGCTTGACTCAAAAGTACCAAACAATCTCTTATTCCACTATCTTGTCTGATATTATGAACCAAGTTTCTGATGGTCTTATGAGAAAGATAATAATAAGATGAAATATGTAAGAAAGGAGTGGCAATAAGTTCATCTTTGGCACCATTCATTACACATTTCGATTCGGCCAAATTTTCAATCGTTTGATCAATTAAATCACCCAAGAATTTGGAGACTCCTGCAGTAGAAACATCCTCGATTCCATAATAAGTTGGATTATTATGAGCTCTTCTATACAAGAAGGTCCAAGTCAAAAAGTCCATGGCTTCTTGCCTGGTGGTGATTGTTCCAGCAGAGATTTCAGCACCAATATGATTATCCAATACCTTGTGCAAGGAAGATTCTACTGGGAAACCGATATTGATGAAATGTTTGTAGAACATCTTCTTGGATTCTTTAGTATAGATGATTGCCGTACCAGAAGTATCAAACGCTGGACGACCTGCTCTTCCCATCATTTGTAAGATATCCGTCAAATCCATATCTCTATAGCCTTCAATTTTGGCATCAAAGAATTGGGTTCCTTTGATGATCACCAAATGAGCAGGTAAATTAACACCCCAAGCTAAGGTGGAAGTGGCAATTAAAATTTGAATTTTACCTGATTCAAATAATTTATGAGAGATTTGACGATCTGATTCTACCAAACCAGCATGATGAAGTCCCATACCAAATTGTAAGGATAATTTGAGAGTATCATCTTTAACATCCTTCAAAATATCTTCCAATTCGATTTCACTCATATTAAGAAATCTTCTCGGATTAGATTCCATACCACATAAATGAATTAAGTCTAAAGCAGTAAGCCTTGTTTGACGTCTAGAAGCAACGAAAATCAATACCGGTTTATTAGGAGAATGTTGCTTGATAGCCATAAATGCCGGTTTGTTCATAGTTTTCATAAGAGCACAGAAGGCCAAATTATCTGGAAATCCATCAATATACATTTGAAGTGGAACTGGACGAACCGACAGTGAGAAATTAAACAATCCCTCTTTGACTCCTAACCAACCGGCCATATCCATGGCATTTGAAACAGCTGTGGACATACCTAATAAACGTATAGGTTTTTTTGTTTGAGAAGAAATGTAATTCATACGACTTACAATCATCTCCAAAATCGGACCACGATCACTGGCTAACAAATGGATTTCATCCATAATAACCAATGATACTTGTTGAACAAACTTTCTCGTTTGCCAATTACGAGAAATACCATCGAATTTTTCTGGGGTAGTAATAATAATATCTGCTTCTCTTACTTGTCTAGCTTCAGGTAAAGAGTCACCAGTTAACTCAACTAATTTCAAATTGGTATTTTTGCAAATTCTTTCAGTCCAATCATCAACTCTTTCTCTTACCAAAGCTTTCATGGGAGCAATATAAACGATTTTTGATCCAGGAAATTCATTAAATGCATGCCAAATAGCCAATTCTGCCACCACAGTTTTTCCAGATCCCGTGGGGGATCCCACAAATACACTCGAATTGGTATTGTATAATGAATGAAACACCATAGTTTGCATGGGATTGAAATATTTGAATCTTTTATCATAAATTGCTTCAATTTCAGGGTTATGTAAGGCAGTGACTGGTAATGGTTGAAGTCGTAAAAGATTGGTTCTAATCGTTTCATTGGAAGGCCTAATCAAATGCTGAAATGAGATGGTATGAGTAGATTCAGAACCAATCCAGCTATCTGAAATCACCTTAACCACAATCTGTGGAGGTAACGGATCTGCCAATGGAACCATGAAATCTAATTCGATAGCATTATTCATTTGTCTTCTATTCAAAATGATCTTTTCCACATGAAGGATCTCTGATTTATCGGATTCTTCAACGGTTAACCAAAAGAATTGGGCATTTCCATGATATCTTTCATCCCAAACGAAATCTGGGTCCAACCAAACTTTCACTCTCATGACATTGGTGGTTATAGGAAAGATTTCTGAATCAATTTCAAGAATAGGAAATCTTGATATAAGTTTATAAAGGATTGAACCTTGTTTAGAATTATGAACTAAGTCTCCTAATTCACCTGCTTCCATATCCCTAAGGATATCCATGGGAGGATTTTTAGAACGGATATTTCTTAAAATTTGATCAGGTAAATCGAATTGACATAATGGATGTTCCCAAGCCCAAATTCTTTTATCAATAGATTTGCAAATACTCAACATAATTTTCATCAAAATTCCCCACCTTCTATTGATGGCAATTAAGAATAAAGCCCGGCAAATTCTGGCCGAATTTTGAGCAACATAATTGGAGTCAGATACCAATGCACTATCTTTGATCATCGCTTGTGATACAAAAGCTTGTAATAAGATATTGGTTTTACCTTGAGGACTTTCCACTTCACCTGCTATTTGACACGGAGAGTCTGTTTCAAGTAATGACTTTAATTCTTGAGATTCTTCTTCTCTGAATTTGATAGAGTCGAATTCACTACTCATACTAATCATCGAAAGCACATCAGCTTCAGTAGCTCGAGGATTCATCATTTGATTAAAGATTTCCACTGAATTATTAAGCAAATAGAAATCACTAGCGATTCTACCCAAATCTTTAGGTATAAATGCTCCTGACTGTTCTTCAAAAATAATCATTTGTAATTGGTGAAGTCTTCTGGCTGCACTAATAATCATTTCCCTTCTTCTATTATTTAATAATGGATCTTCTTGTAATTCTTTCCAATCAATACCGTAAGAAAATGGGTTTTGTCTCATTCTAACAATCATATATGTATAACCCAACCATTGAACACCTTCATCAATATTGGTGACAGTTCCAAGTGATATTTCAGCATTCAAATTATCAATAAGTTTGGCTTGAAGTTTCGATTCAATGGGATGTTGTTGAGTAATCAATGAAACATAATGATCCAATCTATCACTTGAAGTAAGTAAAATACCCATACCATATTTTTCATACTGAGGTCTACCAGCACGTCCGAAAATTTGAATCACATCGGAAATTCCCAAGTCTACGAATCCACCTTGTTTAGCATCATAAACTTGAGTTCCTTTAACAATAACCACTGCAGCTGGCAAATTCACACCCCATGCAAGTGTAGCAGTACAACAAAGTACCTTGATTGCCCCAGATTCAAACATCTTCTCGGTCAAGTTTCTGTCTGTTCTCAACATACCAGCATGATGGACTCCGAATCCAAATTGGAATAGTTCTTTCATATCTTTGTTTCTATTTTTCGCAGCCATTTCTCTCTTATACTTGTCATATGATTCACAAGTTTCTGAAGCATCGAACACTCCGGTTTCACTATGACTTTGGGCCATAGATATGTATGTTCTAGCTGTTTTGATGGTGTCTTTACGAGAATGAACGAAGACCATCACTTGAAGTCCTTGATTCACATAATCAACCAATTTACCATAAGATATCTTATCAATTCCTTCTCTTGCCTGTTTTGAACCAGCTTTTCCTCTTACTCCAATCAATTGCTGCTGTAATGGAACTGGTCTAAATGATTGATCAAAGTAAAACATTCCAATGGATCGATTTACTCCGAGAAAATCAGCAACATCCATAAAGTTGGGCAAAGTAGCAGATAACCCTACCACTCTAATCATCAGTTGAGTACTTTCAACTTGTCTTAAAGTACGTGCTACCAATGTTTCAATAACCGAACCTCTATCTTCATGAAGCAAATGGACTTCATCAATGATCAAGAGTTTGACTTTGGTAACCAATTCATTATCACCACCCAGTTTTCTTGTCACCACATCCCATTTTTCAGGAGTAGTAACGATAACTTGAGTGTTCATGATTTCTTGTTTGGTTAATTGCATATCACCAGTTAATTCTCGAACATTGATCCCTAACCATTTCAATTTCTTACTATATTTTTCTACCACTTCAGCTGCTAAGGCCTTTAAAGGAGCAACATAAATTATCTTAAACTCATCATAATCAATATCCACAGTAATATCACCATCTTCACCAATTGATTCCGTTACAAATTGGTTGATGGTATGCAAAATCGTCAACAATGCAATGTCAGTTTTACCAGCACCAGTTGGTGCACATACTAACATGTTTTCATTGGTATTATAAGCCACAGGAAATACCAAACTTTGAGTTCGATTCAAATTAGAATAATTCTTGAACGTTCCTTGACATAAGAAGTCGAGGTCAGCAATTTTAACAAGATCTTTATCAGCGATCCATTTATTATTCTTTTGTTCCGGGTATGGGATGGTTAATTCTTCATGAGTAGCATAAGAAGATCTTTCGGTTCCAACTGGTAATGCAAACTTTTTACCAGTGAAAGCCATGACATTACCAACATCAGGATTCTTGTATACATTGGGATATTGTTGGTTAATTGCTTTTGGAGCTAGTTTTTGATTCTTTGTTCTTTGATGATTTTCTATCAACAATTCAGCTCTTTCTTCTGGAGTTAAGAAATTTGAAACGGTAGACTCCTTTTCCTGTTCAGGTTCGTCTGTCAAGAAATCCGATTTGTTTTGTATGACTTTAGAGATTAAATCGAATTCTTCGAAGCCTAAAATATCGAAAAGTGCCGATTGAACGACATCATCCGATGGTGAGTCTATTAACACTTGCTTGACCATGATAAATATATCATTTGGGTCTTGACCACGAGATTTGCTGATCCGCTGGCAATCTGCTTCGATATCTTTGATAACATGGCTCTTCACGCCAGTAGATGTGATGGATTCCAACAAGTCAGTGGAGATATTTCCAATGGTACCAAAGATCTTATCAATGGGGGTGATTTTGGATTTTTCTGTATCAATATTGGGGATCTTTTCCATGGTAATATCCATAGAGTTTAAAAACTCCACCATGGGCTCCATGGCTTGCATGAATGATTTGGTTGAAGTCACAGTGTATGCCATTTTGAAGAATTAACGAAGTTTGTCAAAAAGTTTGGAATACCAATGATATGGCCTCTAAACAAAGGGAGTGTAGGTAAAACTGGTATTAGAATTGGTGTTAAAACTGGTATTAGAACTGGTTCGAAATGGGTTCTAATTCTGGTAGTTCAAACGGGAAGGACTGATCAATTGTAAGTTTCAATGCCAGGAGATACTTCAAAGTACGATTCTAAATCAACCTCTAATTCAATTCTTTTGCTCTTTTGCTCTTTTGCTTTTGATCTTTTGATCTTTTGATCTTTTGCTTTTACTCTTTAGCTCTCTTGTTCTTTGCTCTTTTCAATAGCTTAACTATGAGAAGTGATCCAGTCAATGATCGAGTAAAAGTACTATCAATCGTCTTTTAATGGCGGATGTTTGGAAGTTCAACCTTAAGTATGACAATGAAATGACAACTTCCTATTAATAGTGTTGGATCTCAAAGAACCACTGGTGATTATATAGTGGTAGTTAAGATTTAAGATCGCTATGACTAATTGTGCGAAGGCAATAAATTAACTATGGGGAAGTACCATAGTGGAGATATTGAACCCCAACATGGTACAAAAATTATGGAGAAACATGAAACATAAAGGGTCAATTACTACGGGGCTGTACTGGTAAATATTGAGCTTGAAATTACCAATTGGTTGAAAATGATCCGTTGCTGTCGCTGTAACTTACTATCTCAGATAGTAAATTGGTTGATACCCACCTTTTATAGTGGTGGTTATAAGTATCATTTCAGCAAGAAGGCTACATATCCAAGGGAATAATAATGATTGCTAGCACAATATATAGTGATAGCTAATATTATATAAATAATGATAGTTGAGTTTATATATATAACTTGAGCTACAATATCTATTACTTGAATAGTTAACTATCTCAGATAATAAAATAGGTTATAGAGTCATGGCTATAAAATATTATCAGTGAATCTACGCTACTATAACCCGGATAGAATTGTCTATTACTTCGAATTGGTAACAGTAGGATCAGTACCAGATATTGGCCTGGTATTATAATAAGCCCAGTTAGTCAGAATGAGCTGAAAATTCCAAATTTGAAAATTTTAAAAAAATATCACCAGATTATATTTCCAGCCAATTATCACCAATACAATCACCTTCAACGTATCTAAATCAATTGTAAGTCTATTTTTGCTATTAAACTGCTTCTTCAGTTTGGCTAAACAGTTGGATGAGACATCACGTGACCCTCATCTTAAAAAATGATGAGATGAGATGAAGAATTTCTATTCTACACCATCATGGCTAAATCACAAAAGGGTGCCAAAACACCCAAAGACGTCAAGTCACGCAAGAGAGCTCATGAAGAGATTCACCAATCAGATGCTGAGCTGGACAATGAAAAAAAAGTGGAAGAATTAGATGACGAATTCGATGAGGTAGCGCAATTATTGGGTGAAGATATTCAAGATCCCGAAACCAAACAAGAACAAAGAAAGCAAGCCAAGTTAGACAGACAAGAACAAATCACCAAAGAGCTCACCAAGCCTAGAGTTTCTCAACCAGAAAGTGCCGATGATGGTGAAGATAATTATGACTTTGAAAAGGCTGGATTATCTGAGCCTACCATGAAAGCTATCAAGGAAATGGGATTTTCTACCATGACCAAGGTCCAAGCAAAGACCATTCCACCATTGTTGGCTGGTAAGGATGTGTTGGGAGCCGCCAAAACCGGTTCAGGTAAGACTTTGGCCTTCCTTCTTCCTGCCATTGAGATGTTATATTCTCTCAGATTCAAACCAAGAAATGGTACCGGTGTGATTGTTGTTTCACCAACTAGAGAATTGGCATTACAGATCTTTGGAGTTGCTAGAGAATTGATGGCTCATCATACTCAAACCTTTGGTATTGTTATTGGTGGTGCTAATAGAAGGCAAGAAGCAGAAAAATTGGCTAAAGGTGTTAATTTGTTGATTGCCACTCCAGGTAGATTGTTGGATCATTTACAGAACACTCAAGGGTTTGTTTTCAAGAACTTGAAGGCTTTGGTTATTGATGAAGCTGACAGAATCTTGGAAATCGGTTTCGAAGAGGAAATGAAGCAAATCATCAAGATCTTACCTAATGAAGACAGACAATCAATGTTATTTTCTGCCACTCAAACCACCAAGGTTGAAGATTTAGCCAGAATCTCCTTGAGACCTGGTCCATTATACATCAATGTGGTACCTGAAACCGAAGTCTCTACTGCTGATGGTTTGGAACAAGGTTACGTGGTATGTGAATCCGACAAACGGTTCTTATTATTATTCTCCTTCTTGAAGAGAAACGTGAAAAAGAAGATCATTGTTTTCCTTTCATCCTGTAACTGTGTCAAGTACTTTGGAGAACTCTTGAATTATATTGATTTACCTGTGTTGGATTTACATGGTAAACAAAAACAACAAAAGAGAACCAACACTTTCTTTGAGTTCTGTAATGCCAAGCAAGGGATTTTGATCTGTACCGATGTTGCTGCTAGAGGATTGGATATTCCAGCCGTTGATTGGATTGTTCAATTCGATCCACCTGATGATCCAAGAGACTATATTCATAGAGTTGGTAGAACTGCTAGAGGTACTCAAGGTAAGGGTAAATCTTTAATGTTCTTGACTCCTTCCGAATTAGGATTCTTAAGATACTTAAAGGCCGCCAATGTTCCATTGAATGAATTCGAATTTCCTTCCAGCAAGATTGCCAACATTCAATCTCAATTAACCAAGTTGATTAAGAGTAATTATTGGTTACACCAATCTGCTAAGGACGGATACAGGGCATATTTACAAGCATATTCCTCGCATCATTTAAAGACGGTGTATCAAATCGACAAATTGGATTTGGTTAAAGTGGCCAAATCTTTTGGATTTGATATTCCTCCAAAGGTCAATATCACTATTGGTGCTAGTGGTAAATCATTGGAAAAGAAGCATAAGAAGCAAAGAAGGTCCAATTAATTGTGACCCGGGGTTGCATAGGAATTGAATAGTGTAAAATATCGACAATATACAACAAATAATGCTAAAGCCTTGTAAATAAATAGATACTACCCAACTGTATAACCACCTCTAAGAGGTGGTTATTATTTCATAGTATTGTATATCTTACCATTGTTAAAAGACTACCTATCTTAAATAATATTCAATATTGAAGTTTCTATGAACTGTACCTTAAAGATATTGCTAACATATCCCCTTCAAGAATGTTCAATCCCATGTAAAAGTATTAGAATCGTGAGATATTAGTAGGAGTTGAAAGGATGAAGTCAATAAAGAAAGCCAGTATTCATAATACTGAAGAAGTATCGTCCCAATTTCTATTTGATGGGATGTTGAGGGATCCAATAATTCGAATGAATAAAAATAATATAAATTTCTCAATTACAAATTTAAGGACATACCGGAGTATTACTGGGATAATTCCTCATGTTTTCATAATATCATAGTCTTAATAGGGAAATTCACCGACCCGGTCATTTACCCTATTCAATCATTAACTTCCGTATCAGGAGTACATATAACAGGAACCAATGTTCGCCTAATGTGAATTTTTTCGGGGATAAAGTCACTCTATTGGGACCATCAAATGCCCATTAAGTCTAGCTGTAATCCAGAGTAACCCAGGGTAACCCAGGGTAACCCAGGGTAAACCCCATCAGAGTTGAAGTCTAAAGACTCTCTATTCAAAATTCATCAGTGAATATATTCAATCAACCATAACGTTCTGACCAGGCAAACTATACCAAGAAAATTTATCAATTAGGTTCGATTGTTTCCATTCTGGAAGTTGTCAACTCCGAAGCCAAATGCATGCAACCATTTCAGCATGCTGTTGTAAATGCTTCATGTGATTAAAGCTGCGAAATAAGCAATTACCCCACACTTATTATTCATTAGCCAACTGGCCTGTGAGAACTATTCAAACAGTAATGGACATTTAGTGATAACGAGATGACGACATCTCCAGCAAACTTCCTTTCTTAGTAGTTGAAAAGGTAGCTGGTTTCTCATGTAGCTGGTTTCATGGGTGGATATCATTCTTCAGACGGACAAGAAATGTACTAGTAGGCTAAACATGCATAGAAGGTCTTGTCCTTATGGTCATGAGCCCGCACCTTTAAATAGACAGGTTTTATATGACTTTATCAGGTCCTACGATTATCCTCCCCACATTTGACTAAAGTATATGTTAGGGGTGCATGAAGGACGGCATTTGGGTAAGTTTTGCTCCCCGGATTCAGTAATTTTGATAGCCGTACCATTACTTGATGAAGGAATTATTTGCCATTTGAACTATCTCATGATAGTTACCAAATATTAGTAGGTTCAGCATTAAAGTATTTAACCTGGTAATATCGTTACCATGCACGGTAGATTTAATTGAACCATCGTGGACTACTAGAAAAAATGAAGTGGAACCCATTCACATTGGTGCTCTCGCTAGCCTTTGTTCAAATATGTCTTGCAGCCCCGGCCAGTATGTTCTCGGTGAAAAATATCACCATTCCTTCTCAAGACCCTTTTTATACCCCCAAAAGTGGATACGAGAAGCTCAAACCAGGAGAGGTCATCAATTATAGAAAGGTGACCCATCCTTATGGTATCTTGTTCATAGAAGAGAAGATCCAAGCTGCTTACCAATTCTTGGTCAGATCTGAAGACTCTCTTGGTAATCCCAATGCTATTGTCACCACAGTGATTATTCCTCACAATGCTGACCCTAGCAAGATTTTATCTTACCAGGCAGCCGTTGATACCTCCAGTACCGACTGTGCCCCTTCTTATGCTATTCAATTAGGATCTGACCCATCTTCTTGGGTCACCACCAACATCGAACAAATTCTCTCTCAAGCAGGCTTGTATGAGGGATGGATCGTGGTGATTCCTGACTTTTTGGGTCCCAAAGGTGCATTCTGCGCTGGTTATCAAGCAGCTCATGCTACCATGAATTCATTGAAAGCAGTGGTGGCATCGGGTGATATTACCAACATCAAACCCGATGCTGAAATTATGCTTTGGGGATATTCTGGAGGCAGTCAACCATCAATTTGGTCGGCCGCCTTGGCCCCTACTTATGCTCCGGATTTGAATATCATTGGTGCTGCCATAGGAGGTATTCTTATCACTCCAAAAAACATCGCCAATTACACCATGGATGGTTTACTTGCCGGATTGGTAATTGATGCTGTTAATGGTCTTGCCAATGAATACCCCGATTTGATGGACTATGTCAAAGAAAATGTCTTCCCAGAAGCCCAAGCAGCGGTCTTCCAAGCTGACCGTCAGTGTTTAGTCCCCAACATTCTTAATAATCTCTTTGACACCTGGGAAGAACTTACACCCAAGGGAGCTGATGTTTTAAATGATCCAGCCTTCCAGGGAATCCTTGCACAGAATGACTTATTGAATTTGAATGCGACTCCAAAGGTGCCACTCTTTTTCTATAATTCTAAGGGTGACGAGATCATTCCTGCTACCGATGCAGATAAATTATACGACAAGTGGTGTGAGGCCGGTGTCAGTATTGAGTACCACCAGGACCGTATTGGAGAACATATCTCCCAAGCAGTGGCTGGAGCTGGTGATGCTTTCGTTTGGATTAAGGAGAGATTTAGTGGAGTACCTCAAACTGGCTGCAACAAGACTGTGAAACTCACCAATTTGTTCAGTCTCAATGCTGTTACTGGCTCGGGTGAGATTCTTTTAGATTTATGGAACACGTTCGAGGGTGCTGAAATCGGTCCGGCAGCCCCTGTTTCTTCTGTTTCTTCCAATAATTCTTCAGGCTTGGGTTCATTATTTGGTTCTCCGGATATTGTGGATAGTTCCAGTTCTTCTTCAAGAGCCAGTTCTTCTTCAAGAACAGCTACCCTAAGGTCTATCTCCAGTGCAATTCCCAGTGGATTAGCCAGTGCAACCAGTGGATTAGCCAGTGTAAGCTCTAGCCTCAATTCCTTGGCCAGTAACGTTGCCACTTCTTCAACCCCTGGTTCTCAACCATCTAGTACAGGCTCATCGTTCTTAGGATCAATAATAGGAGCCATTTTCTAGATTATACCACTTATATACAGATAATTCAATATGAATCAAATAGGTAAAGCTTGTACTTGATAATATTCTTTAGAGTAAGAATCTGAAACAGTTTCACTTTATTTGATGATGTTGTTAATTCACAATAAGAAGCTTTCGTATGAGAATTAAGTAATGCTTTTGATTTTCTGGTTGCCTTAGATTTTCATAATCAACTGAATGGAAGAATGCTTCAAAAGTCCTTCAACTCGGATAGTTTTCTAATTTTGAAGGTACAAGTCTTTGCGTTATAATTCGAATCATTAATAATTTCTCCTAAAACCTTTATGGTGACATGGAAAGTTCTTGAAATCAATTCTGAAACCGATCCTCATAATCTAATCTTGGACTTAAGTCGGTAAACTCCTAACTCATGTTCAAAGGTATTACTCAGTGGCTTTCCTTCACCGTAACTAATTAAGCTTATGTTTATGTGCAGGTCATTGATCTCATCATCAAAGCGCGTTTCCACGCGTAGTAAGACTATGGACTTCGAGATGGATCACCTTAATAGAAACCTTTCCAGTGAGGAAGCTACCAGAAGCACCATTCTTCATAAAGACAGCTACCCTAAGCAAGACCAATTTCATTTGAACACTAAAGAAAGGAAGTATGACCACCAATTCTTCTCAATGTACCAGTACAGGTATAAGAACCTTAAAGACAGAGTGTTGAAGGCCGCCACGGCTAAATGGGGTGATGGTTCCAAAATTATCGACAACCGCAAGATCTTCAAGCAGGACAAAATCTTGGACATTCAAAGTGGCCAATTATGCTGGGTTATTGGAACAGTATTCTGTGATCTTAAGAATAAATTGAACATCTTGCAAGACGTGGAAAAAGGTCAAGACGACGTATTACCTGTGGAGCCTCCAACATATGTGGATGCTGAAGATGATGGAACGTCCAATTTGTCAGTGATGATCGAAGATGAATCTGGAAGAGCCATTCTTCACAACGATGAGTTCTTGAAGAAGAATATTTTGGTGACTGGATGTGTGGTAGCAGTACTTGGAATGGAAATCCAGGCTGGTGTATTTCAAATCATGGATGTGATGTATCCTGAAATTTGTCCACCGTTGCCAATCACATCCAAAAGCCGAGGCAAAATTGCTATTGTCAGTGGCCTTAATATCGGTGAGGTAAATGATGATCTCAGACTTGAACTTTTAAAGCAATATTTATCTGGTGAATTGGGGCTGGTCGATGATGTTGAAATCATGAAGAACATTTCTAGATTAGTGGTGGCAGGTGATTGTATCAGACCACTTCAACAACAACAGACCGATTCAGAACGTCGTGAATTCATTACCACTAACAATTACGGGTCGAAGAATATCCTGAAATACAATACTGATTCGATTGTTAAATTCGATAACTTTTTACATGAAGTTCTCGTTTCCATGCCTGTATCCCTCATGCCTGGTACGACAGACCCAGCAGAAATATGTCTTCCTCAACAACCATGGCATAAATCAATGTTCAGGTCCAATCACAGCTTCATGGACGGTGAAAGGTTCGAGAATGTAACCAATCCTTACTGGTTTGATTTTGATGGAGTAAGGGTCTTAGGAACTTCAGGACAGAATATTAGTGATATATTGAAATACTTACCCACCAGTCATATTGATGAAATGACTCCTATAAAAGCCATGGAAGGGACCATCAAATGGCAAAACATTATTCCTACTGCTCCAGACACATTATACTGTTATCCATATGAAGATTTCGATCCATTTTTATTAGGAGATGAAAATCCTCATGTATATTTTGCTGGAAACCAGAAGAGCTTTCAAGAAGAAGTCTTCAACTATGATAGTCAAGGCAATTTCCATAGTATGAAATTAATTGCTATACCTAGATTCAGTGAAACAGGTCAAATTGTGCTCTTAGACTTGGATAGTTTCGAAACTGAAGTGGTGACAATAGAATTATAATCGAATTATAATCTTATTTAACCAATCAGAGAGATGGTCACAGAGAAATTATCAAATGGACATGATTAACAAAAATTACCAATATATGTGATATTGAAAACAAGGGCATTAATACAAATCAAATAATCGCTATTTCAGCAAAAGAATTTCGGCTCTAAAACCAAAGTTCAGAAATTGATAAAGAAAGATTCCAAACACCCCACAAATTCATATTAGTATAATTGACGGAACCTATATTCTAGGATGCCTAGATAAATAGAGCCGAATATTTTTCGTATCATTTGGAATGAAAGCTTACACATTATTTTTAGATTGACATCACAACCTTATCCATAGTGTGAACAGAAACCAAAGGAAATATTCAGGTAGAGGTCCAGACCATATGAACTAATTTGGTTATGAAAACTTAGACTGAAAGGGACCAGTGGACCAATCTCTTTTGCTTCTAGTACAATGTATTTTTTATGAGTGATTAATTATTATGAATTAATTATTGTGATCAAAATGAGCAGAATGAATTAAAAGCGTGAAAATATTCAAATTCAAATAAGCTACTTATTCAAAAATTATGAATTCGTCAATAATATTAATATACAAACTAAGAGATGAATATTTTAACTCCACATCATTAATCAAGAGATGAATATTTTCCACAGCAATAATGAAGTATGAATATTATCATCCCACAGCATTATTCAAGTATGGCTATTCCCAGTGGAACTGCTTATAATCGATAATATTACATATGTGGAGACACCAAATGGTTCGAGGGTGTGCAAATATTATTAAATACCGTTTTCTCCAATTACTATTGTTTGGCTATAAAATTATCCGAGAATAGGACCAAGAAAAAACTCCACGAACGGAAAGCCGAAAATTCCATATATCTTATTGGAAATTTAAAACAGTTAAAACAACCAGAACAATAGGAACACCAGCCTAAACTGGAAGCACCTTCTGACTTACTAAACTTCCATTTTCTACATAGAGCGGATTATTATTTATCTGAGTCACGTCCAATTATGTCCAATTATGATGTGAATAAGTAGAATTTATTTAAATCTAAACACCAATATCTCAAATCCCACCCTACCGCTAAAAACCTTAAAATCACAAGGCTTAAAAACTTGAAAGCTTAAAACTCTGAGAACTTAAAACCCTAAAATGCTACAAGCGCCAAAACTCGAATTTTCTACTAACATGTAGAAGGTGTTATTTATTTACAAGAATATTTTTATCATTAATCACCGTTATATTCAAGCAATTCTTACAGGTATTTTGATTACTCAATAGACTTGAACCGCCCCCGTCCCCCTAATTTGTTTATGCCAGCAATTTGTCTCAGGTAGGTGAAACACCAATTCTGAAACTTGAAGCCCTTGGCTTCCCAGTTTGGTGTACTTACTGGGTTTATTGGGTGCGCCTGCTGATGCGCCTATTGGATCCTCCTACTGATGCACTACCATGTAGTGGCTCGCCCCGTCCTTCAGCCGCAGGTACCCAGCCTGTAAGTTTGCAGCGAGGTGTGGCTAGAGCCCGGAGACTTTTGGCTTTTTGACCAATAAGTCACTGTGGTTGAGGCCACATGAGTCAACGAGTGGTCCATACTGCTTGAAGGACCTGAGCTACTTGAAGACCGGTAAACTATTAGTGTACTGACCTGGAAAATTGATAATTGTGCATTGATGTTGCATTGGAGTCACCACCTTGCGCTTATGCAATGACATCTGTATGTGGCCTGGGCCTGGGGCCTGTAGGGAAAGTCGCAGGGGCTCGGTGGTAGCAGAATAAATGAGATATCCCCTCCCCTCCATTCCCCCGCTCCATCACAGCTCTATTGACACGTACCACGCGAACGCGATGCTATCCGGAACAATTAAACAAACAGGGTCAATGCCGGCCGGGATGTTGACCCTTGATATTCCTTGGAATTTACCTTCACCATACACTATGCAAAGTAACCATAGCAGATATTCATCAGAAGTTTGGGGACTTTAGGGAAGTAGGGAAGTCCATTGGATCCGTTGGATGTTCGTTGGGTGTTAATAGAGAAGTTACCCACTAATTATGTCAAGAAAGATGGAATGATGAATAGACTAGGGGAAAATGGAAAATCTAAGCCAATTAATGGTGCTACAGCGACTATAGGTCTGTAGAGACTATAAGATTTATGAGATGAAAAGTACCGTGACAAGGATTATATAGATTTAATCTCAATTGATGTAATTATACTGATTGAGTGCACCAATTGGTGGAATTGTGGAATTTGTGGGGATTAATTTAGTATAATTGACACTCATAATTGGATGCTTCGCAATTTTTCATTTACCCATCGTCATTTGATAGAAATATCATGGAAATATCATGGAAATTCAATGGCAATATCATGGCTATTCTATCTTAATTTCAGTTTAACAACATTGACTAATGTAAATGTGTCCCCCACCACTAATTGAGTAATGTAAGATTTTCTGTTGTATCGTTTCTATTTTTACTCGGATCCTGGTAAATCTTTACCCTACATTAAGCCTTTTATGCTGCGGCTACACCAACACTATTATAAGTAAAGGATCAACAACCAAGACAACATAGGAGGAAGAAATTCACTATAGACACATAAATAGAAGTAGATAACAATGTGAGTCACTATCCATCAATTCCCGGCCGATTCTGGTTGATTCGGGCAAATTATGGTTGTTCCTGGGTGTTCCTGGTTATTTTGAAAATTCAGTCCGAGGTAGTTCTGGCCCAATTATATTGCCTAATCAGTACCCGTGGGTCCCCGTACTATGACGTCGTTCTACAGACGCACCGCTTCTCCCGCAATGCGGATGACCGGTACCACCTCATCTGAGGAGTCAAGTCGCACCAATACTGCCACTATAATTTAGCCCCTCCATAAACCCCTCCATCTCTGTGTGCTGGACCACATCTCTCCCCGATTACCCCATCTACACTTTACCTATGGCTATTGAATAGTTTGGCCATTGAATCGTTAGGCCATTGAATCGTTTAGTGGTTGAACCCTTGATTCATAGTGGTCCCCTGAAAGTCCCTGAAAGTTCCCAGAAGTCCCCTGAAGTGCCCTTCTTTTAGTTTCCTTTCGATTCCCATTTCTTTTCCTCCCTCTAATGCACTAAATTTTCTCCCCGTTGCTCTCTGCTCCAACAGTGCAATTCCATCACCACCGCTTTCGAAACACTCCACTTCCAAGTCAATTGCCTGCCTAACTCCTTGATGTTTTGATATTATCCCTTTACCATTCCACCTCCTCCGCTATGGCCATAGCCATGATCACGTCTACGTCCACGGCCAGGTCAACGTCCTACTAACAAGTACTTAAACTTCATGAACCTGAATATTCAAGTAACCCTCGCTATTTCCTCGGCCATATCGCTTTATTGTCCCACTAACTACTTGCCTTGTTCCTTATTCTTCTCTCACCAGCCATCACCTGCCCGCAACTGCCCCTAACTGTAATCTAACTGTAACCGCAATTGCCCTAACCGCAACCGCAACCTCGCTGGCTCCCTGACTCGCACTATCCCTCCCCCGCGAACCCATGACTATTAATAGGTCGTTCTTGGCCAACTTTTGCGCAAGCCTTACATTTCTGTTCCTGTTCCTGGTCAAGTTTGAGTTTTTGTCATATCCCTTTTTTCCATCCTTCCCGTGTATGGTACCTCCATCAGTTGCATTCTAAGGGAACCTTTATAATCATCCATTACTGTCTAACCTTCAATCATTAGCCACACCATTGACCACTTCCCCGTCCATTTCCCGTCCATTCCCTAGTCAATTGACCCGCTCCTTCCTTCTTTGCTCCCACCCGCAGTCGCCGTCGCCGTCGCCATCAACTTCGTCGCCCTTGTCGCCACTTTCATCACCACTGCTTCATCCGTTGTGAATCATGTCGGACAAAGAATCAATGTCCACCCTGGGCTCGATGAAGAAGCCCAAGAATTTGCATATTGCACACCGTCGTTCCCCCAGTGAATTGACCACTTTAATGGTAGAACAATACAATCTTCAACGTCAATTGGAAGAAGTTCAAGCCGAACAGAAGCACATTTTGCATCAACAACAATTGGCTGCTCAACAACAACTGCGTCAATTCACCTACCCTCCTCAACCAATGGGCCCAATGGGTTCAATGGGTCCAATGGGTTCGATGAGTCCAGGTCCTTCAGGTGGCCCTGAATTGGTACCACCTACCGGAGGTTATCGCACTCATTCACGCTCCAACTCTTCCACTACATCAGCTGGTTCTACAGCTCACCGTAGAACAGGCTCCGCTTCTGGTTCTGGTCCTGGCCACAGCAGAAGACATTCATTGGGATTGAATGAAGCCATTAAGGCTGCTGCTAGTCAAAGGCAAAATAATAGAACATCATTCAGCCCTTCTACTCCTACAAACCCAAATGAGAATGATACCATTGGCTCCTTCAAATTCCCTGCTTCTGGTTCCCCTGAAGCCAATGAAAGTAGTGACTCTGTTAGTCCTCCTCCAAATTCTCACAATCGTTCCAAATCATTGGCTTATGGCCAACAATCCTTCAAGTTTCCAGCTGCTCCTCCACCTCCACCAGGTGCTACTCCAGATAATTTGTTGCCACCAACTCCAAATTTCTCGATTACTCATAGTCCTGACAGAGGTCATCAAAGACGTTCTTCTCATTATAGAACAAACTCGAGAAACTTTGATAACAACAGCTCTAACATCAACTCAAATTGGAGAGCTCAACAAGGTAATGGTAACAATTCGCACCAAAGACAAGCATCTACCTTAGAACCTCCTCAAGGTTCTTTCACTCCTGGTCATAGACAGCGTAACAGCTCGTACGGTGGTGGTTCAGTCTCGTCATTGTCCCATTTCATTCCTAACAATGCCCCAGGTGGAAACCAAAACAACAGCAACGGTCGTAAGTCACTTTTCGCTCCTTACTTACCTCAATCCTCGTTACCCGACCTTATTAACGAAGGTCGTTTGGTAACTGGTACTTTGAGAGTTAACAAGAAAAACAGATCTGATGCTTATGTTTCCACTGACGGTTTATTGGATGCAGATATTTTTATCTGTGGATCAAAGGATCGTAACCGTGCTTTGGAAGGTGATTTGGTTGCAGTTGAATTATTGGTAGTGGATGAGGTTTGGGAATCTAAAAAAGAAAAGGAAGAGAAAAAGAGAAGAAAAGATAACACTTTGAATTCCAAATCTCCCACAACTTCTGTTCTTAATGATGACATTCATAATGATGCTACTTCTGCACCAACAACCGATAACTTATCTTTTCCATCCAATGATGATAATCAAGATTCTGAACAAAGTTCTGGTTTAGGAAGAAGAGGCTCCTTGAAACAAAGACCAACTATGAAGAAGAATGATGATGTTGAAGTCGAAGGACAATCATTATTATTGGTTGAAGAAGAAGAAATCAATGATGATGTCAAACCTTTATACGCAGGTCATGTGGTAGCTGTGGTTGATCGTATTCCTGGTCAATTGTTCGCTGGTACTTTAGGTTTATTAAGACCAGCTCAAGCAGCTCAAGCAGCCAAAGATAAGAAGAGTGGTAAGGAATCTTCCGTACAAACTCCAAAGGCGCCAAAAATTGTTTGGTTCAAACCAACTGATAAAAAGGTGCCTTTGATTGCTATTCCTACCGATCAAGCACCTAAAGATTTTGTGGAAAACCATGAAAGATACGCTGATCAGTTGTTTGTTGCATCTATTAAGAGATGGCCAATCACTTCTTTGCATCCCTTTGGTACTTTGATTAGTAACTTAGGAAGAATTGAGGATTCTGGAACTGAGATTGATTCTATTTTGAGAGACAACAATTTCTTATGTGATGAATATTCCGATGATTCACCCATCGGTGGCTTCTACGATTTACCATCTTTAGATCCAGAGTTGAACAATTTGGAAAGAGTTGAATATATAAATGATTACATTATTGCATTCACTCAAACAAATGAATTTGTTGATCATGCTTTACACGTGAAAAGATTGTCTAACACCAAGATCGAATTGGGTTTCCATGTTCCTGATATTGCATATTACATTCCACAAGGATCAAAGTTAGATCGCAAAGCCAAGAAAAGATTCACTTCTGTTTTCTTACCACAGAAAGTTACACATTTGTACCCAAAAGAAGTCAATGATACGATCTCTTTCAAGGAGGGTGGTAGAAACTTAGCATTGTCAGTTGTCTTCGAAATTGACACCACAAATTTTGAAGTTGAAGATTTATACATTCATGAATCTATTGTCGTTCCTAAGCAATTGGTTAACTATGATTCCTTCGATACCGTTTTAGAAGGAAATCCAACCGAAAGTATATCATCGGCAACTTCGGATTACCTTAAGACATTCAGCTTAATTGCTAAAGAATTCCGTCGTCAACGTTTAGACAATCGTGAGCTTGGTATCAAACCAAATTTGACTTTGATGGATCAACTTGATGATGAAAAGGTAAGATTGAATTTGAATGTATTCAAGGATAGTCTAGCATTTGATGTCATTACGGAAATCTCTCACAAGGTTAACAATGCTATTGCGGCAAAGATCCATGCTGGTTTGGGGGATCAAGCGTTCTTACGTCGTCACCCACTTCCAACTCTTCAAAAAATGGAAACATTTGTCAGAAAGGCTACCAACTTGGGATTCAAGATTGATACCACGAACTCGTCAACATTGCAAAACTCTATTTTGAAAATTGAGGATCCAGTGAAGAGACAAAGTATTGAAACATTATTGTTCAAATGTATGTCTAGAGGAAAGTATTACGTCGCAGGAAAACAAGATCCAGATAGCTTTGGACATTATTACTTCAACTTACCTTTATACACTCATTTCACAGCTCCACTCAGAAGATATTCTGATTTGATTGTTCATAGACAATTGAAATTGGTGTTAAACAAGATTGAAGAAGAGAAAGACATCGACTCTTTGAAGGCTATTGCTGATTACTGTAATTTCAAGAAGGATTGTGCAGCTAACGCTCAAGAGCAAGCAGTTCATTTGTTGTTATCGCAAACCATCAATGAAATGAGTGAAAATGCTGGTCAATTATTAGTCATGGGTACTGTTGTTCAAGTGTATGAATCATCGTTTGATATATTTATTCCTGAGTTTGGTGTTGAAAAGAGAGTTCATGGTGATCAACTTCCGTTAGTCAAGGCTGAATTTGATAAGACTGAACGTATTTTGGAGTTGTTTTGGGAAAAGGGTGTTGATTCCGCTACTTATATCCCACCAGATGAGAAGTCTTCATTATCTTACAGAACATCTATTAAGAACAAACATAGAGCCTCTGCATTGCAAGCAGCTAAAATGCAAAGTAAGACGATTTTGGAGAATCACAATGTTACCACCGATTCGGTTGTTGATAAACTTGCCAAACTTAATTTGGAACCACCAAAGCTTGCAGTTCCACGATTGAAATCAGCTAGTGATGAAGGTATTAAGGAATCGACTAGATCGATGCCATCTTCTCCAACTCAAGAGGTCTTCCCTAAGAGTATTAGAACCAATTCCTCATCAATACTTGAAAAGGATGGTGTACCAGAGAATAGTTTGGCACCTTATCTTCAAAATCTAATTACTCGGGTTGAAGGTGAATCTTACATGCAAGTTATCAAAGAGTTACATCAAGTTCCAGTTCTTATCAGAGCCGAAATTGGTATGGCACTTCCTTGTTTAACCGTACGGGTATTGAATCCATTCGCTGAAGAACAATAACCAGATTGAATCAAATTTTTCATTCAATTCAATTCTTCAGATTATCGGGTCAATGAAATTACGAGTTTACTGTGATAAATAAATAATTTTTATCTTTTTGCTGTTTTTGCTCTTTTTCTCCTTGTCTTTTTGTCAGTCTTTTCTCTCTTTCTTTGATCACTTCCTTAATTGACTCCGATTCAATTATACCACTTATTATTAGATTTCTGTAGTCACGTGGTCGCACACCTAATTATCAAATGAAAAATTAGTCACCTAATCTATCGTATATCACCATGGTTAATGGAAAACGCCCCAATGCCTCGGAAATTGAGTCTTCTGATCCCTCAGAGGCATTAAATGGCACCAAGGCTCCATTACTGGTTTTACCAAACAAAAAATCAAAGCTTACCGGCCATTTTGGCCAATCTGGTGTCAATCCCGCCTATTCACCTCTTTCCACAAGAGTGGCTTCCCCATACACTTTAAATCCTCCAATAGATAGTGATGGGTTGTCCTGGCCATCTAGTGGTGCTAGAGCACGGATTGGTCAAACCCCAGGAGAATCTAAGGCTCGTGAAGAAAGAATTGCCACTGCAGTTAAGACGATTTTGACCGAATTGGGTGAAGATACCAATCGCGAAGGATTACTTGAAACCCCAGAAAGATATGCTCGTGCCATGTTGTACTTTACCAAGGGATATGAAGACAATATCAGAGATGTTATCAAACGGGCGGTGTTTGAAGAAGATCACGATGAAATGGTGATTGTTAGAGATATCGAGATTTACTCCTTATGTGAGCATCATTTGGTACCTTTCTTTGGTAAAGCTCACATAGCTTATATCCCTAACAAAAAGGTCTTGGGACTCAGTAAGCTTGCTCGTTTGGCAGAAATGTACTCCAGAAGATTCCAAGTTCAAGAACGTCTTACCAAACAAATTGCCATGGCCCTTAGTGAGATCTTAAGACCTCGTGGTGTGGCAGTAGTGATTGAAGCCACTCATATGTGTATGGTTAGTAGAGGAGTTCAAAAGACTGGATCTTCTACCACCACCAGTTGTATGTTGGGATGTTTCCGTGACCAACAAAAAACCAGGGAAGAGTTCTTGACCTTATTGGGTAGAAAATAGCCTAATCATCAAAGATAAAGAGTGAAACCCCATAATGATCTCCATAAAAATTACCTTATGGAGATTCTGCCCGAACTTCAACTGTTCGTTAGCATAAAGTCTAGTTATGATGTTATGATATTCAACATATAGTCCTTATATTTGCGTAGTACTTTACATTGTACTGTTCTATCATCCATGGCAAACATCCGAACAATGTCAACTTTCATGGGGAAGCTATTTACAGATTAGGAAAGGAGTTTTTTGGCCATTGCTAGAACCCCGGTATCATCTCCATATTGACCAATCACTTGGAACCCGGTTTGACTAAGTGGTAACGAAATCGCAGGAAGTCCTGCCAATGAGGCAGACACTGTCATAAGATCATTAATGTAGGAATGAAGAAAATTCTCTTTGTTTTGTGACTGGAATTCCTCGATTGTTGGGGCAGATCCAAAAGCAGTTGGGGTGATCAAAAAGTCACATTTATCTTGGGAAACCTGAGTTGATTCTGAAAAGAGAACGGATGGCATATTGAATACATCATTAAATTCATGCACCAACTGTTCCCGTACTTTTGTTGCTTGTAAGTAGTGATCTCCAGAATTGGATGACAAAGTATAATTCCCCAAAATTATTCTTCGTTGAACCTCTTCTCCTAAGGATTCGGTTCTATTTCCTATGATAAGATCAGAGGCAGGACCTGTTTTATCGGTTGAATGTCCATACCGTACACCATCATACCTTGAAAGATTGGAAGCTGCCTCGGCAGTAGCTAAAGTATAATAGCACAGCAACAGACGCTTAATACTAGGTAAAGAAACTTGTTTGATTTGGTGACCATTTTCTTTTAATTTTAAAAGCAAAGATGTCCATTTTTCCAACACTGTTGGTGATAACTCTTCAACGATTAATTCTGCTGGAACACCGATAGTAAAAGAGCCATGTATATCTCTACTGACAATTTTGCTTCGTATATCATCACTCAAACTAGTAGGGTCTTTTTCATCGTATCTATTCAACACATCGTATACCTTTTCCACCACTTGAATTTTAGATGCCAATATTCCTACCGTATCCAATGTCTGAGCATATGGCACCACGCCCCATCTTGAGATTCGGCCGTACGATGGCTTGAACCCGATCACTTCACAATAGCTTGCTGGAAGCCGTACTGAGCCACCAGTGTCGGTTCCCAAGCTAAATGTAGTCAAATCTGCGGCTACTGCAGCAGCAGAACCACCAGACGAACCACCAGCTATCCTCACATCTTGAAACCTGGGATTGGATGTAGCGCCAAAGTAACTGTTGGTATTGGAGGAGCCCATGCCAAATTCATCTAGATTAGCCTTGCCTACCAATTTCAGCCCTTCCTGTTCGAGCAATGTGACAACGGTGGCCTGAAATGGACTGGTGTAATTGGCCAAAGTCTTTGATGCAGCGGATGTTGGTTGGTTGATGGTAGCAAAGTTGTCTTTTGCGATGAAAGTGGTATTTTCTAAGGGTTTTCCTGTGAATTCCGATGGTGTTTTCGAAGAGCTTGTTGTGGAATCAAGATTGGTACTCAATTTGTCGGAGTTGGGGGAAACAATAGCATTCCATGGATCTGTACTTAGGGCCCGTAAAGAGAAGCGGGATTGGCACCTCAATGTACATCCTCGAGCATATGGGACCACCTTGGAATTGACATTCCTTAACATGTTTGGTAGAGATTCCGCATTTTGGTGATGATTTATTCTCAACTAAGCTGCGACCTGGCACCACCAAAGCCTGAGCCTTCAAGAAATAAACCACCAACAAAAGAATAATTAACCAGCAAAAGTATAATTAGCCAGAAAAATAATAACTAACCAACAAAAGAATAATAAGCCAACGAAACAAATATTTCAAAATCACAGTGTCAAAATAATGTACTACCCATCTTTAGTAAGAAGTTTAGTATTGGTTCTTAAACAGGTTGACTGGATGAGGTTTGTCATTCTTTATGGAATATTCACGTATAATTATATGATAACTACTCTATTTAGAGATTCATATAGAGAATAATGGTACTTAGTAAACGATATAGATTAATTGAATGATTAATTATGGTGGATTTGACGTACTTTTCAGGCCTTTAACAGATTTAATTACTTGACCCTCACCCAACTAAGCAAAATACACCAAAATTGTTCCCTTCTTGTACATCTAAACAATATCAGACTTCTCTGATATCTTGATTTATCACCTTATGAATATTTAAAGAAATCTTTTACTTACAATAGCCACTGTTTATGGTTGATTCGTTATTAAGATTTAGTGAGATATACTCATCACCGGAATTTATAAAATTTATATCTGATAAATTTAATAATTCCTCTTCCGCTTTGAAATTTTTCCAACGGCTTTCTTTATTTATCTCTTACAAAAACCTGGTAATTATCACCTTTAATGGACTACTAATGTGACCATAGTGTGGAGGTTGGGTGCAAAACGTCACGTGGACTTGAGGCTCCCCCACTACCAGAGCCACCAGAGCCACACCTTGACCGAAATACTCCATGAAAACCTTTCAAATCCCTTCAAAACTCTCTGTAAGTAGCTTTGTTAGATTTTTTGAGCTATTTTGTCTCATCCTACCAATTTTCCCTATCAAATTCCTTCTAAAAGTCCTGAAAATGTCCCCCAGCTTTATGTGTCGTATTTTCCCTGCCCGCACTTCATGCCTCATGACTCAGATGGATGTTTTTTCACAATCTTCACCTGTTCTTCTCCAACACCAACATGACCTCCGTCCAGATCTTTGGATCCAAAGGCTCCAGTCCATTGGACTTGGCCAATAACTTGAAGTTATCTATTGCCACTGCTGCCTACTCCAAATCTTCAGTGGAAATTAACCCTGAGGAGACCTTGAGCTTACAAGATAAGAAATCAGGTTTCCAACTCGTGGAACCAAACGCCATTGTGAAATACTTGGCCAACGACTTCAGTGCTTCCAACGCCATCACCATTGAAGAGACTGACTTGTACAACGCTCTCAAGAAGAATTCCGAAGCCGAACTCATTCAAATCGGTGAACAACTCGTGTCCACTGCTAACTTTGATGTTTCCAAGCCATCGGTAGCTCAAATCGTGGTTTTCTCTACCTTGTACGGAACTTTATCCAAGGAATCTAGTGAATCGCCATTGAAAACTTGGTTCCAATCCTTTGGTTCTATTGAAGCCGTTGCTGCTGGTGTCAAGCATGCCACTTCCATCACCAAGGTCGAGAGACAAAAGCCAGTTAAGACTGGTGCCTCTAAAATCAGAGGAGGATTCTCTGTCAAGTCTCAAGACGAAAGCATCTTACCAAAGCAAAACGAAAGAAACATCTTGATCACTTCTTCATTACCTTACGTCAACAATGTTCCTCATTTGGGTAACATTATTGGTTCTGTCTTATCTGCCGATATCTACTCTAGATACGTTAAAAACAGAAACTATAACGCTATCTATATTTGTGGTACCGATGAATACGGAACTGCCACTGAAACTAAAGCCCTTGAAGAAAAGGTGAGTCCACAAGCTTTATGTGACAAGTACTTCAAACTCCATAAAGAGGTTTATGATTGGTTCGATATCGGTTTTGATTACTTTGGTAGAACTACCACCCCATTGCAAACTGAAATCGCCCAAGATATTTTCACCAAGCTTCACGATAATGGATACTTAGAAGAGAGAACTACCGAACAATTGTATTGTGCTACTCACAAATCCTTCTTGGCTGATCGTTTCGTGGAAGGTGAATGTCCAAAGTGTGGTTACGATGATGCCAGAGGAGATCAATGTGACAAATGTGGTGGTTTATTGGATCCTTTGGAATTAATCAACCCTCGTTGTAAGCTTGACCAAGCTTCTCCAGAAGTCAGAGAATCTACCCATATTTACCTTAAGTTAGAAGACTTGGAAGGAGAATTAAAGCAATGGTTCGAAGAATCATGTGAAAAGGGTAAATGGTCTAAGAATGCTAAGACCATCACCAACTCTTGGTTGAAACAAGGTTTAGAGCCAAGATGTATCACCAGAGACTTAATTTGGGGTACACCAGTCCCATTGAAGGGTTACGAAGAGAAGGTCTTGTACGTTTGGTTTGATGCTCCAATTGGTTACGTTTCTATCACCGCCAACTATTTCAAGGCTGCTCGTGAAGCCGGTTCCAAGGTTGCTGTTGATGACGACTGGCTCAAGTGGTGGAAGAACCCAAACAACGTGGACTTATACCAATTCATGGGTAAGGACAATGTTCCATTCCACTCTGTTGTGTTCCCAGCCAGTCAAATCGGTACCAGAGATGACTGGACCAAGTTGCACCATTTGAGTACCACCGAATACTTGCAATACGAAGGAGGAAAATTCTCTAAATCCAGAGGTGTTGGTGTTTTCGGTAACAACGCTAAGGAGACCGGTGTTTCTTCTTCTGTTTGGAGATACTACTTATCATCCATTCGTCCTGAAGGTTCCGACTCTCACTTCTCATGGGATGAATTCGTTGCTAAGAATAACTCTGAGTTATTGGCTAACTTGGGTAACTTCGTCAACAGATTGGTTAAGTTCGCTATTGCTAAATACGATGGAGTTATTCCACAATTCGACCCTAAGCATATTCCTAACTATGAACAATTTGAAACCGAAGTCAACGCATTATTGAAGTCATACATTGAAACCATGGAAGCAGTTAACTTGAGAAGAGGTTTGGAAATTGCCATGGCTGTCAGTGCTCGTGGTAACCAATTCTTGCAAGACAACAAGTTGGATAACAGTTTGTTTGCTAACACTCCTGAAAAGTCCGATGCAGTTGTTGGTGTTGGGTTGAACTTGATTTACTTGGTCAGTGCATTGATTTCTCCATACATGCCCGAAACTAGAAAGCAAATCTCCGAGATTTTACAAGCACCAGACTTGTCCATTACTGACAAGTTTGAATTGGTATTGGAAGGTGGCCACAATATTGGTAAGGCCCAATACTTGTTCCAAAGAATCGACGAGAAGAAGATCGAAGAATGGAGAGGCATGTACGGTGGACAAAAATAGGCTGTTAGATATTTGTATAAAGGAGCTAGTTGAAGTTACGAGAGGATAACCAATGTAAATATATCATGCAAAATAATTAATTAACTAGAATGGGCAATCGCTGGTTACACAATTGATGGAATGAAATGAATTGGTTGTCTTCTAATAGAAGTATTAGTATAACTAAACAGTAGGTTAACCATTGGACCAAATTGACTCTGATTGGCTGAATATAGTGACGTATTGGCTAAAATCTAATAGGGAATTAGCTAATGAAATATAGTCATTTCAGCCAACTGTTTAAGCTAATTGGTTAAGTTTATTGTTCTACTTCTTATCTATCCAATTCAATACGTATCTTTCGTATTGGTTAGTAGGAAGCCATGAAGTCCCGGGGTTTCTCGCGTCAATCTACAATAGACGATAAACTATTCATTGCCTCGAACTTCTCCCATCCGCTGCGACCAAAACCACATCAGCCTGGTCGGGCTATTGACAGCAGCTCAATGGGTTTCGTTCCCTGTTCATTATGAGCTGATTACACTACTTAGATTCCTCGTAATAGTTTCCTCTATTAAACCCTCTGGTCTGTTGCCCTGGCCCCCAATCACACCATATGAGTTCCCCGGACTTCTCCACAAAATCATAAGTGACAGAAAAGCCCCAAATTGCTCAACTTAAACCGGTTGATCATAATTTTAATTTATACATATTCCCTTTTTTCCAAAACTACTTATTACTACTCAAAATGTCTTTGTTCAGATCCCCTGCTGTGGTAGGTCTTTTTACTGGCCTTGTTGTACCCCCTGTACTCACCAAGTATGTGCTTATCCCTGCGTATGTGCAGTCGAGGATCGATGAGGTAGACGACTTGAGGCACAATGTCAACTACTTGGGCTGGCACGTCAAGCTCTTGGAAGAGTCCAAAGGATTTAACGCTGCCGAGACTTTGGTACCAATCCAGAAGCACCATGAAACATTCACCTTAACATAGTGATATTCATGATTTAATGATATTCACCTTGATAGAGTGATATTCACCATGATTTAGCATGAGATTCAACCTTCCATATATTAATATATATTCTGTATGATTATCGTAGAATTGTCAGTAGCAAGTATAAATAGATCATAGAATCAAAGGATCAGGATCAAAGAATCAATGGATCAAAGAGTCAATACTTTAAATTGACCCAATATAAACATACCAAATAATTCAAATAGATCAGGTTTTATCATGGTTGGATATCATATAATATTTGTTAGGAGATCATTGCTGTTAACAATCATTGGTGGTAATTTGGAGATGGTTACGCTTTTGTGGATATGTTTCTGCAATGTGTCAAGGGATTTTTAGTATTCTTTGTGTTGATTGTTTTTTAGTGATGTATTTTGGTGATGTTGTTTAAGTTTGAAGATATTTTATGGTGATGTTTTGGTGATATTTTGTGATGTTTTGTGACTTTTACTAGGATGGACCAACCTCTTCATCGCTCTCATCATCTTCATCTTCATAGCTATCGTACTCCTTCAAGTCATCCTCTGCTATTTCTTCCAAATCTTCATCGGTGATTTTCATGTTGGAACTCTCCCAGTTACTCAACTCATGAGTATCTGATAAGTCTCCTCCAGTCAACACCCGAATCAAGTTGACCTTAAAATCTCTACTTTGCTTGTTGAAATCTAACTTGTCTCTCTTCAACTCAGGAATGTCTTTGGCATGCCCAACGCTCTGGCCTACTCTTACTAATGTTTCCACAGAAGTGAGTGAATTATTCACCAAATCGGAATCAAATTTGAAGTTCTTTCCCTCCACCAATAATATGATGGTAGATCCTCCAAACTTAAAGTATCCCACTTCCTCTCCCTTTTTAACTTCTTCATGCTCCCCTTTCAGTAATACAATTGATCCCACCATCATTGCACCAACAGGAATCATAATAATTGTACCAAACTCTTTCGTTTCAATAGGAATGATTGCCCTGACATTTTCACCAAATACATCTAGATCGGACCTAATGGCCATAGGATTCACAGTATAATATTCACCATCAATATACTTGATCTGGCCTATCTTACCATCAACCGGTGAATGGAAACGATGATAGTCTTGTGGTGCAAGTCTGAATATCGCCAATGAACATGCGCTTGACTTGAACAAATCGGTCGATTCCAAATTATTGAAGTTACCATTGAACAACTTGGCGATGGTAAAATTCTTACCCTTAATCCAGAATTCGGTTGCTTGATCAACATTTGTATATGCAACACATCTTGAATCAGCTGGTGACGTTATTATCTTATCATAATTAGCTTTGTCTCCCTCTAATGGTCTCATACCATCTTTCAATTCTCTATAGAAGAATTCATTGAAAGTATTGTATTTGTTTATATCTTCTTCCCTGAATTCAGACATGTCAAGCTTATGGAATTTAACAAACGAGTAAATATCATTTCTCAGGTTAGGGTTATCAAACTTGATTCCTTGCTTTATACTCATTTTCTTTAAAATAGTCCGGATTCTTCTGGACTTGGCCTTATCTAGTCCATTATAGAGTAATCTGATTCCCAATCGAATATAAATCCCCATTTTTTCCTCCATAATAATACCTGTTCTTCTATCCTGTACTAAGATATTGGCCGAATTTCCACCTAGCTTGTAACTTCCATAGGTAAGCTTTATCAAGAATTTACTGATCCATTTCTTTGTCGCAATTTGAGGTGTCACATAGGAAGAAACGAGTAGTTTGTTTACTATACTCCAATCCTTAGAAGCACAAATGGCAAAATGAGTGACAATATCCAAATCTTGCTTCTTAGAAAACCTCTTCTGAAGACAAATTGGACATTTTTCTATCTCAAAAAGACGACGGTTTTCCGTATGAAGACTTTCGTCAGATATATGTTTTTCTAAAGATTCGATGATTTCATCATGAGTTAACAAATCACCGCCCCATGGAGACTTTTCATATTTTTCGTAGAAAGAAGTAACTAACTCGTCACTATTAGTTCCGCCCAACGTATCCAAAAAGGAAATCAATTCGAAATAATCATAAGAGTCGGAATCGTTCAAGTTAAATTGTTCAAGTAAACGTCTCCAAAATTTCATTCTTAATTCTTCATATGTCTCGAATCGAACCCTTACTTTCAACTGTGGATGGTACTTTTCTCTGAGTTTAACTTTATCAAGTTTAAGCGATAAATTCATCGTCTTAAATTTAGAGGTATCAGCATACTCAAATGTAATTTTTTTACGATTGGTGAACTTCTTTTTCCTGACTGACTGAATTACATTGTCATCATCAAGAATTTGAATACTGGAATTTTGGGAATCACTTACTGTTCCCTGAGGAGAATAAGGAAGGGAAGGAGCCTTTAAATTTGCAGTTTGGGGATGAGTGGACACCCTTATGCTAGGGTTATTTGCTCCAACTGATGAATTACCATTATTATCAGTTCCACGAACACCTTCCTGTTCCTGACCACTGATGGGCATATATGATGGTGAGTCTTCCTTACCATTGTCAATCATTTCAAGAATGTCACTAATTGGTAAAGTCACATCAGCTACTTTATCATGAAAGGAAAATTGTTCTTTATCCAAAACATTGAATTGAATGTCGAAGTTCCGTTCATGAGACATGATTTCGAATGCTAACCTTTCATTAAATATCGGATTGAGCGTATGACGCTTCCAGCTTGTTCTGAATGTTTTCTTTCCAAAAGTTACCACCACGAAAGGATCCATATCAAAAGAGGTTCTGGTAAGATTTCGGATTGGGGGTAAATCAGAACAAGATATCACTTCGATAAACAAAACCCCCAAAACATTTCTATTGCCTAGTTCGAATTTATCTGAATTCTGTTTCATGAGCTTTTTGAGTAACCTATGCTTTCTCTTAGGTTTTGTTCCAGTTTTCTGAGGTTCATTTGAATCAGTATATCCATCAGAAGATAACATTGAAGCATCCGAGATTGAGCTTCCATCTACTGCATCAAGTGACACCCCTAACCATCTCTTGTCCGTTGCAGTCTTTGCTTGAATATTCTCATCTTGGGTTCTTGCGCTTGTGGAGGTGACAATTGATTCAATATCTGACGTATCCATAATTGCAGGGACATCGTTCGAATCAGAATAAAATCCCTGCTCATCTGGCCGGACACCAGGTTCTGTTGACGTGTATATGATCGAATTGAGCCATTTATCAAACATGGCTTTCTTGACATTTTCGGGAGTTTCCAAAGATTCCGTTTTCACGGTGTCATTTACTGTGTCAATGACTTCGAGAGAGTCAAGTTTAGAGGAGATTTCTTTTGTAATTACGTTGTCTATTGACTCGCTTGAAGCTACCGAATCGGAAATGATATCAGATCCCACACCATTGTCCACTCCAGTAGGCTGTCTTGATGGAGGTATAATTGTGATACCAGGAACCTCAGGCTTTTGAACAGAATTCTTTTCTTCCTCTTTGCCCTTTCCCTTTCCCGTTGATCCCTTCTGTTTCCTCCATTTCTTTACTTTTTTCACCAGTAATTCAAACGATAAAAGGAGAGAACCAGTAACGAAACTGTGATGTTGCTTATTGGAATAAAGCTTATACCATTTTAAGTCGGAGGTACTGACAAATTTCCCATCCATATAGAACAAATCGGACACACTTACCCGAAGTTCGCCCAAGTAATTCTTGTAACGTTTATGCTTATCCCACACGGTTAAGATCAAGGTTTGTGAATAGTCTTCATGTTTCAATGGGAGAAGAAGCTCTGCGTTCCAACTTGGCTGATTGGTGTTGAGTTGACGGGACGTTCTCTTCTTGGATTCATTGATTTGGGCTACCAAACACGCATTGGTGGCCTTCTTTGATGAAGACAGGCTTTTTGAGGTGTCTGGGGTTGCTTCCACTGAATCATGATTGGGATCTGGAACCAAATCTGCGGCCCTGTTGGCATTGATTTTAATGAAGAGCTGATGATCCCTGCCAGGCACCACGTTTTTGGCCTTTCTTCCAAATCTCATGGTAGTTCTGATGGCAATGGATGGATTTAATGGAATGGCTTTAGGTAGTAATGGCCAGGGAGATAATTTCGCAATCGGGCCCACTCCGCTAGAACTACCGCGACCATGACGGTACTGCAGTGCCGACATCCATGAGGGATTATCAGCCGAACTCGAATAAGTGGAGTGTTTAACGGCTTGTTGTGGTGTAGAAATTACCGAATTTATTTGATCTTTAGTACTGAAATCGTTGTTATGGCCCATGGATATCCCAAGGGCTAAATCTCTACTATAAATGGAGTCATGATCGTTAGACCAGCCAGAAGAAAGTGGCTTGGTCGCACTGCACGGCAGAGCTGTTCCATGTACCACGGGCCCTCACCCAACCTCCACGGAGCGCACGGAGCGAACGGAGAGCAAACTTAACGCATTCACAAGCCAGGCATGTCTTTATAAAGTCTTAAAATCCACTGGTGAGTAGAAGCTTGAATTGATCCAAATTGTGTTTGGCTGAATCCCACTTGGGGAGTAAATACTGATTTAAATGTAAGTCTTTGCCAAATTTCCTGGGGTATTTCCAATTAGTGACTTCTTGTTTTTGTCTTATCTTCGGTATGTCTTCGTGTCCTCGTATTGAAGTAGCATGTTTTGTATATGTTGCAGGGTATTGTAAACGAATGGGAAGGTAAAAGTCTCTTTGTTTGGCAAGAAACTATTTGTTTGGCTATTAACAGTAATTCCTACGGTAGTATATTTCACTTTGGCTAATAACAATTATATCTTCTATGAAGTGGATGATGGTATGTGAATATTGAATTTTTATTTATGGGTACATTTATATATTAGTACATTAATTGATTAAATACTATTAATTAATAATATATTAGTTGGATGGTTAACGGTAATTGCTAATAAGTGATTGGAGAAATGATGAGATGGTAAGTATGGCAGTTTGGAATTTTATGTAGTGTTCATATTTCGACAGCTTCGAACTTGTAATTATATTAATCGATGCAATTTGAATCACAGTGCTTCAATTTCTTGTGAAACTTATCAGATATTTCTAATCACTAAAATTTCATGGATACTTTTTCGTATGATAGTTTTGACCTACCTGTTGGCTCAGCTCATTAACATCTCCACCACTCTATTAACACTCAATCTCTTGATATCTGTATAGGTTTGGCCGGTTCCCACAAATAAAATAGAGACCTTGGTTGCCATAACCATATTAATCATGGTCCCTACCATGTCTCCCACGGTATCAACTTTAGAAATAATAAAAAAGTCCAAACTTCTTCTACTACCAAATGCACTATTGAAATTGATAGCTTGTTCCACTGAGTCAGTACCTACTAATGCCTCACCCACCATAATGATCTTATCAGGATTGGCGGCATCACCGAATTTCTTTAATGGTGCCATAAGTTTAGCATTGGAATGGGTTCTACCTGCGGTATCGATTAAAACGACATCAAATCTTTCTTCGGTGGCATATTGAATCGCCAGTTTAGCAGTAGTGACAACGTGGTCACCACTACCATAACCTTTCTCAAAAATATCAATTCTTGACCTAGTGTCATCCACAGTTAAATTCTTCAAGTTGTTAACATGTACCTTCAATTGTTCAACTGCACCAGATCTGAAAGTATCACAAGCACAAATCAATACACTCATATTGTTCTGTAAAAACCAAAATGCAAGCTTAGCCAAATTCGTAGACTTACCAACACCATTTACACCAACCACGGAAATAACATATGGACGAGCAGTTGCTCTATTACGCTTAATGTCATATAACAAGTCGGTGGAAACGTTAGGAGTCAAGATCTTGGTTAATTCTTCAGTTAATGCTTGCTTGTACATGGCCATAGTAATGTTCTTCTTATTATTGAAGTTGCTTTGGATCTTTTCGATGATGGTCTTAGCGGTGGCTGGGTGGATATTTTTGGATACCAATTGATCTTGGAATTTTTTCGAAACTTCATCCACATCGATGTTTCCACCAAAATAAGAAGTTAATTTACCAAAAAAACCTCGTTTGGTTGATTGTACTTCATTTTCATCTTCATCGTCGTCGGAATTGCCTAAAATATCGTTCAATTCGTTGACCAACACCAACTCATTCTCCTTAATAAATGCAGAATCGTCGGCCAACAAATGACTGGTATCACCTACTGATTCGATAGCACTGTCATCAACAACCGAGTAATCAAGTGCCTTGGAGTTTCCCCGGTCGTCAGATATCTGGTCACCGTCCCACTTCCTCATCTTCTTGTTAAGGGCCTTGGCCTGTATTGGAGTCCCAGGCTTTCGAATAGGAGTGCTAGAACCACTAGGAGTAGTTGATCCCGCTCTGATGATGTCAGAAGGTTTTGTTTTCATCAACTGGTGGAACTGCAAATCCACCAACTTCTTCAACTTCTCGGCGTTCTCTCCGTCATCGTCTTCCTCTGCAAGTTTTGTGTAGGTTTTCAAGATCCCCTGTAAGGTATTCTTCACCTTATCACCATCAAGAGTGGTCACCGAGTCGATATAAAGCGCCACATAGACGTTGTCTCTCTTGTATGCGTAGAATCTCTTTTGATGCAAATTACTTGTATAGAAATTCTTCTCCAATTCCATGGTGGTTTCATTGACTAAAGTGTATATGAATTCATTGAAGGCATTGGTCTTTGTGTTGTACTGATATTCGATTTTACCGGATCCCTTGAATACTATCAATGATTGTGACATGATGGGATTTATCTAGTAGGAGGGAGGAGGGTTTATATTTGGTTTTGGTGGTTTGGGGTTGGTGGTTTGGTTGGGGTTCTTCTTTTGAACAGTAGAGGGCGGAGTTGCGTGGTGCAGGAATTCGTTGATCCGGTTTAAAAATTAGCTGGACAAAAATAACGTCACAGACAGGATTCGAACCTGCGCAGGTAAAACCCAACGCCTAAACTGCTAATAGCAGGGCGTCGCCTTAACCACTCGGCCACTGGGACATTAGATGCGAATTTTAAGAGATCAGGTTGATATCAAGGTTATACTAATTGCAGTATGGTTTATATACGGGTTATATTAGTGGTTGGGAATAGTTCAGGGGGGTTTACTCAACTTGCAGTACTACTCAACCTGCAGTAGCTTGTATAGTAGTTGTGGAAACGTCTTGCAATGATGAATTCTTAAAATTTGGATCTAGTAGCTAATCCTGTCTTCTTGATATCCTATCTTCTTGACCAAACCTGTTTTGTATCTCAGGTGTGTCTAATTCTCCACTTAGTACTTACCCTTTAAATCTGTTTCAGAAAGAAAAAAACTACTGTCAGAAGTTATTATTGGTACAGGATTAATAAGACACAGTATTGAAGATCTAGTCTGTTACTCAGGTAATGAGATTTCACTACATATTGTTATTTAATTTAATGCCACTATTTGCTTAAATGTATCTCATTAATTATGCCAGGAAAAGAAGTTCTTCGTGTAGTTTCGCCTAAGTAGGGGAACCATAAAGCTTCCGGATTATTTGGAAGTTCTAAGATTTTTCGATAACTGGGCATTATACACTTGAACTGGCCCCAGTTGCTGTCGCGTGAACTTCTCACTTCCATGATATTGAACTGCGCACGTCTAACGGATCAATCATCAACTATTCACACTCACTCAACACCGATACAACTTGTACAACTGGTATTTTCTTTTTCAGGGCTTAATTCACTGTTCCCATCAATCATCTGTCTAAATATCCACATCCAGCATGGCCTATTATCAACAACAGGTCAATGACCCCCAAAATATGCAATTTTATCAGTCCAATTATGGTGATTCTTTCCAGAAACAAGCAACTACAAATATACCCAATACCTCTAATATGGGGGCCATGGACTCTGGTTTCGCATCGCTGATCGATGTCAGTGGAGTCATGGGCAGTGGCGAGTTGAGTACAGGCTTGTTTTCGGCATTTGGTACTTCAGGATACCCAGGAGAGCCTCCTCTCCTTGAAGAATTGGGCATCAACTTCCAGCATATCAAGGGAAAAACTTGGGCTGTATTAAATCCATTGAACCGTAACATCTCATCCGATATCATGGCCGATTCGGATATGGCCGGACCCATCTTATTTGTGCTTCTCTTCGGAACCTTACTCCTTTTGGCAGGAAAAGTACAATTTGGCTACATTTATGGTGTTGGTCTTTTTGGAGTAATCAGTTTGCATTATCTCTTCAAATTCATGAGTCACGAAATCCAATTGGACTTTGCCCGCTCCGCCTCCGTGATAGGCTACTGTTTATTACCGTTGGTGTTGATTAGTGTGCTTGGAGTCGTGGTGTCTTTGGACAATTTACCAGGCTATGTATTGAGTGCTTTTGCAGTATTATGGTGCTCCTACTCTGCTTCAGGTTTCTTCGTGGCAGTATTAAAGCTTCATAACGTCAGAGCTTTAATTGCTTACCCATTAGGTGTGTTCTACACTGTTTTTGCATTAATGGCCATCTTTGTGGAGAAGACCGATATCAAGCTGTAATTTAGTTTTAGTTGTATATATAGAACTTGGTTGAGTAGCTTTGGTTCACTCGATTCCTCCCTAATCATTCCCATTCTGTTGTGGTTGTAGCATAATTTAATCGAAGGCTACAGGCTAAAGGTTACCCGCACCCAATGACTCTATAGAAACTGAGTCTTTGGTTCAATTGAATCACATACAATGAAACCACCTGCCACTTCCACTATAGCCGCTAGGATCACGGCTTCGTTTATACGGCACTACTCGATTAAGCCGTTATACGTCACTAGTCCCATCTTCTACGTCAATGCCAAACCCCATTTGGGACATGCCTATTCCATGTTATTGTGTGATACTAGGGCCAGATGGGAACGATTAAATCCCAACAAAACTGCCTATGTATTGACTGGAACTGATGAGCATGGACTCAAGATCCAAGCAGCAGCTGAAAAACGTGGTATTGATCCCCAACAATTGGTCGATGAAGTATCGCAAAACTTCAAAGATTTGGCTAAAGATTTGAATATCGATTATGATCGGTTTATTCGGACTACAGACCCCGATCATGTGAAAACGGTGAAGTACTTCTGGGAATTGATGGAAACTAAAGGCTTGATTTATCAAGGTTCTCATAGTGGGTGGTACTCAGTCAGTGATGAGACATTCTATCCTGAGAATCAGATTATGGAGATCACAACTGACGGAATCACCAAGATGATTTCTAAGGAAAGTCGGACCGAAGTGGTTTACCAAGAAGAAAATAACTATTTCTTTAAGCTTTCAGCATTCCAAGATACTTTAATCAAATACTTTGTTGAAAACCCTGATTTCATTACTCCAAAATCAAAATACAATGAATTATTAAAAGAGCTTCAGCTGACAAAATTGACAGACTTATCTATTTCTAGACCATCATCTCGATTGAAATGGAGTATTGACGTTCCTAATGATCCATCGCAAAAGATATACGTTTGGTTTGATGCTTTATTGAATTATTTGACTGCAGCCGGGTTTCCACAACAGTTTTCTCAATCTGAGGCCAAATTCGCTAGTAACCAAAGCATTTGGCCTGCTACTCATGTCATTGGAAAGGATATCATCAAGTTCCACTGCGTTTATTGGCCCATTTTCTTGTTAGCAGCCGGTGTAGAGCTCCCCAAGCAGGTTGTTGTACATTCTCACTGGCTCAGTGAAGGGTTCAAAATGTCAAAAAGTTTGGGTAATGTGGTTGATCCTATTGAAACTTGCGAATATTACGGACGTGATGCTTTACGTTTCTTCTTATCGGAATATTCAAATATCGAAACTGATTGTAATTTCAGTGAAGTTGCATTTAGTCTGAGTAGAGATACTTTGATTGGTAAATATGCTAATTTGGTAACCAGATGTGGAGGCGCCAAATTCAATATTAAAGAAAGTGTGGAATTCTTTCAACAAGGTCAATATGAGCATATAAATGAAATACTTGAAACTCATGCAATCAATCCAGAAACTGTTCAAGATCTTCTTAGACTTAAGCATAGCTTGACATCCAAATTGAATGGTTTATACGCTAAAATGGATAGCAAATTCGAGAAGTTTGATCAAATGAGAGCAATCCAAGAGTGGTGGACCATTATTGATGAAGCCAATGTATTTTTCCAAACGGCCGAGCCGTGGTTATACGGGAAGAAGTTCAAAGAAACCAATGATCAATCGTTCAAAATTCTTCAAAACTACTATGTGTTTCTTGCTGCAGAGAGCAGTAGAATTTGTTCCATCTTGATTAGTCCTATCATTCCAGATTTGACGGAGAAAATATTAAATAGATTGGGAACTGACCCTTCTCGTCGTAATTCTGCCTATGCTTCTGTGGGAGCTGATTGTTCATATGGAACAGATGCCAATTCCAAAAAGCACAAAATCCCTATAGAAAGAGTTCCCATGAGAGACACGAAAGAATCCAATTAATTCAACTTCATAGTTCACCCATCTTGTGAATAATAATTGTACATAGTCTAACTTTAAAGTTCATTCAGTAATCCTAACAATTGTCATGAGAATGATAAGAATCATAAGAATCATAAGAATCATAAGAATGATAGAAACGATAAAACTGATAGTATCGAAATTTACCTTGGTTGTTCAATCGTTTAAGGTTAATTCAAGTTTTTAGAAAATACTATGAAGAAGCTTCTTACTTATTGACGATTTGATCTACTATTGGACAGTCGTTACACAAAACTTGCCATGTTAAATTGAGTTCCCTGTACAGAGCAATGTAACTAATCTTTTTGGAACGTTATAGCAATCAATCCACACTATTGCCAACTTATCACAAGTGTCTAAATAATATTCTGGGAGGTATACTATCTTCTGTTGCTATAAAGGAAACATTTACTAGTTGGACTTGTGAGTTTGATGGTATGTTGCGGCAAAAGTAATTAGTTTCTCTAGAAAACAATTCCTACTAATGAAATTGCTGAGAAGAGAAGTCAATAGTTTACATACAAATAGCAGTCTTGTGCTGAAAATAGTGTAGGTTTTACAACTGACCATTTGTATTTATAATTAGATGTTTAGTGTATAATCTAGAGGTTTTTTTAAGATTCATGAAAGTTTCAAGAATTATGAGAACTATGAGAATTATGAGAATTATGTAAATTATGTAAAATATGTAAAATATGAAAATTTTAAGTGATGGAAAATGATACTCTCCACAGAACATTAGAATTATAATACAACTTAACATAAACCAAAGCTATTGTGTTTCCCAATTGAATAATAGGCTGTAACAAATTATTCAAGCAGTTTAATACCACTCACTTACTATAGACAAGATTTACTTCATCAATTGAGGTATTTGAAAGCGATTCTTAAATTTTAAAGCTTCTAATATTATCCTCACTGGATCAGGTAGTGAATAATGAAAACCTTTCTGCAAAACTAGCAAATTCCTTCACTTTTAATAGGTGGTGATTTACTGACCTATGCGTCCTGCATATAAGCCCACCAATATTTCCACCAATCCCCTTGAAACATCCTTCCGCGGATCGCGGTTGGGGCCTCCTGCAACATGCCTACTGTTTATGGCTGCAAATTCGTCCTGTTGCAGATGGTTGCACTGGCGTATTGCTCGGAGAATCTGTAACGGCGGAGCTGCCCAACCCAGACTTTTTTTCCAGTTAAAATTGGACAAAAACCTCCGCTAACACTAAAACACATATCAACCTAATCTGCAAAATTACCTCAAGTCCAAGCCATCACTCAAGAATGGGATTCTCTTGATGGTAACGGGTTATTGCTTGGTGAAGTTGGTCAAATTGACTATTCACTCATCCATGGGAAAAATGGTTGGCGCACGTCTCGCTACTCGCGACCAAACTATCGCCTCAACAATTACATAATAACCATTCACCATACTGTCTACGGATCTGTGACGTAACAACAATCCAGTTCTACAATTCCATTCACTTGTATCCCAATCTCTAGCGCTACTATTGCCTGGTTATCCCGAGTTTGAACGAAGTTTCACACTCCATTATTCGTTATCAGCAGTCTGTGTTGATACCATAAGGTGAGGTTAGTCAAACGACAAGAACCCACAATACCTGCAGACACCGGTTAATCCAAGTGTAAAGCACAAGCAATAGGTTCAGATTGGCTTGAGATTAGCCGTGCAATTGCTTTATTTATTTGAATCTGGTATAACTAGCTGATCATGTCTAGAAGAGGCAGAAGGGTCATAGATGATGATGAGGATGACTTAGACTTTGAGAGAAAAGAAGAATTGCCCCCAAGAAGAAGCAGAAAAGTGGCTTCTTATAATGAAGATGATGCCTTGGAAGATGGCCAAGTGGAAGATGATGCACTTGGTGATGAGGATGAAGTCATAATCGCCCAACCTCAAACCAAGACAGAGGATGGTACTGAATTAGACACCTTAATTGAACCCGAAGAAGAAATCTTTACCCCTAGTGAAGAAGAAAAAGATGATGATGGAGATGATTACGTTGAAGATGAGCCACTGTCTCGAAGAAAAAGAATTAGAAACAGTCGTGCCAAAATTGAGTCTGAAGATGACGAATTTTACGATGAAGAAATCTTGAGTGAAGAAGATGAATTCATAGACAAACTCGAACAAAAACAATTCATTGCTTCGGAAGATGAAGAAGATGACTTTGGCTATGGTGCACCTCCTAAAAAGAAGAAGAAGTCTAGGTCAAGAACTCGATCAGCCGAACCTTCGATTCGTTTGACTAGATCAGGAAAGGCTCATGCCGAAGATGGACCAACATCTCCTACTGAAGGAAACTCCGATGAAGATGATATCAAGAGAGAGATTGAGGATTTATATGATTCTTCACCCGCCAACACACCAGTGAAACATAAATTGCGGGATAGAATCCAAAAGGTCGATTACACTATTCCTCCACCTATTTCTACTGAAAATCAACTTGACTCATTACGTGGTCCAACACCTCCCTACTCAAGCAGATCAAGAAGTCGCAGGCCTAATAAAGGCGATTATAGAAAGATTTTGTTTCCAACTGCTGGTCCATTTGGAGGTAGCGATGTCATTTCCTTGTTTGGCACAAACATTCCTCCAGGTGGTATTCCATTACCCGGTTTACAAAACGATAGTATGAATCCAGTCGGTCAAAACTTCATTGATTCAGATTCTTCAGAGGATGAGATTGCTCCTATCAATGGAGAAGCAACTGTTTCTAAAAAGAAACCAAACAACGGGCCAAAGCTTATCACTGGTGGATCTGACGAAGCAGGAGGTAAGAAGAAAAATAATCTCAGTGATACAGACCCACTTGGTGTTGACATGAATATCGACTTCACAGCAGTTGGTGGGTTGGACAATTATATCAATCAATTGAAGGAGATGGTGGCTTTACCATTATTATATCCAGAATTGTACCAAAACTTTGACATTACACCACCTAGGGGTGTTCTCTTCCATGGTCCCCCAGGTACCGGTAAAACCTTGATGGCTAGAGCATTAGCTTCAAGCTGTTCAACTTCTGAGCGTAAGATCACTTTTTTTATGAGAAAAGGTGCTGATTGTTTGAGTAAGTGGGTTGGAGAAGCTGAAAGACAATTGAGATTATTATTCGAAGAAGCAAAAAATCAACAACCTTCAATTATCTTTTTCGATGAAATTGATGGATTGGCTCCAGTAAGATCTTCAAAACAAGAACAAATTCACGCTAGTATTGTTTCAACCTTATTGGCTTTGATGGATGGTATGGATAATAGAGGTCAAGTTATTGTTATTGGAGCAACGAATAGACCTGATTCTATTGATCCTGCATTAAGAAGACCTGGAAGATTTGATAGAGAATTTTATTTCCCACTTCCCGATATTAAAGCCAGAAGAGAAATTTTAACCATTCATACTAAAAAATGGAAACCACCGTTAACTTCAGAATTTGTCGAAAAGCTTGCTGATCTCACAAAAGGATACGGAGGTGCAGATCTTAGAGCTTTATGTACTGAAGCAGCTCTCTTCAGTATCCAAAGAAAGTATCCACAAATTTATAAAACAAATGATAAATTACAGGTTAAACCATCCAAAATCAAAGTCATCGCTAAGGATTTTATGAGGGCATTGGAAAAGATTGTTCCATCTAGTGCAAGATCCACATCATCATCATCATCTCCATTACCTGAACATTTAAGACCAATTTTACAAGCAAATATGGACAATATTATCACAAAGTTGAATAAAATTATGCCTAGTCTTTCGGAAGCTAAATCTAAAAAATTAACAGCTCTTGATGATGCGTTGTATTTGGATCCTTCTATTAAAGATGCAGATGGTGGTTTTGGTAAGCATACCTTATTAAGAAACTTGGAGAGCTCAAGAATATTCAAACCATATATTCTTGTGACTGGAGAGCAAGGTTCTGGTCAACAGTATTTAAGTGCAGCAATTTTGAATTATTTAGAAGGATATCAAGTTCAATCATTGGATTTGGGTAAGATGTTTGGTGAACCTTCTCAATCACCAGAACTGATAATTATTCAAGCATTTGTTGAAGCAAGAAGACATCAGCCTTCAATCATCTTCATTCCAAATATTGATGTATGGTTTAAGGTTGCAAACTATTCAGCTCAAGTGACTTTGACCACCTTATTAAGAAATTTGAAGAGTACTGAAAGAGTTCTTTTGTTGGGTGTTTCTGATTCACCATACAGTAGTTTGGATACAGACATTACTAAAGTTTTTGGAAATGAAAATCATATCAGCTTAGCCATTCCTTCGATCGAAAAGAAGTTGGAATTTTTTGATTCCTTGAAGCAAACATTGACTATGAAACCCTTTGAATTCATCAATGATATTGAAAACAGACCAAAGAGAAAATTGAAGGAATTGAAGGTTGTGAAGAATACTTTGAATACTGAAAACGATTCTTCTTTAAAGAAGAAATTGAAGCAGCAAGAATATGCAGATTCGAAGGTGAAGAATGTTTTGAAGTTGAAGCTTGCTGCTTTAATGGATTTGTTCAAGGTTAGATACAAGAGATTCAAAAAGCCTGTTATTGATGAAAATCTCTTGGTCCATCTATTTGAACCATCAATTCTCGAGAATCCGTTGAACCAATATGAAGTTTTATACCAAAAGTCCACAGATTCAGCACATGAAGATATGCTCCTCGAATTATCAACTGGAAGGTATTACTACAATATGGATTTGGACATAATCGAAGAAAGACTTTGGAATGGATTCTACAGTGAGCCAAAACAATTTTTAAAGGATATCAGGATGATTGTGAAAGATTCAGTCACCTATGGAGATCGGGAACGGTTACTCAAAGCAAATGAGATGTTGACCAATGCTCAGTTCGGAATAGACGATTTTAGCACTCCCGATTTCTTAAAGCAATGTAAAGATGTGAGGAATAGAGAAATAGAAAAACAACAGAAGCTTTTGGAAGAGCATGAGAAATTGGAGGCTGAATTGAGAAAACAGCAAACTGCTGTGATTGAAGACACCGTATCTCAGAATGAAGTCATTCCCGAAAAGGTCAATGGTACTTTTGATCAAAAGCTAACGAATAGTCTACTAAATGAAGAAGGTGTAACCAGAGAACCAGAAACAGTTGCAATGGATATCACCAATTCTCCCAGCCAATTCCAAGCTCAATTCCAAGTACAAGCACAAGTACAAGCACCAGCACCAGTCCCAATTGAATCACCAGCACCAGTTCAAGCTGAAGTACCAGCACCAGTTCAAGCTGAAGTACCAGCAGCACCAGCAGCACCAGCAGTTGTACCAGTTGCCTATTCAGCCACTCCTACCAGAGAAACTACAATGCAAATCTCCGATCTCATCTCTGAAGTACCCAAACCGGTTGCACCCATCTCAGATATCGTGACAGATGAAGTACCTGACGTTTCTGGACTGAGCAACAACCACAATGAAGCTCCACCAACGCCACTCTCAGAAGAATCTGAATCAGAGGTGGAAGAAGAATTTAAGATACAATTAGACAAAGAATTAATAATTGATCATACCAAATTGGACCAATTTTTCGAGGTGGATTTGGCTCAATGCATTGAATTCTCTACGGTGGAAGAATTGGAGGCCTTGATGGCCAAATTCATGGAAATCGTATGGGCTGACAGAAACAACTGGAACAAAACTCAAACCATTGAAAAGTTGGTTGATGAATTAAAACATCTCCATTAAATCAACCTAATAAATTAAATAACTACGCCCGTAATATTCAAATATCAAATATCAAATACTTTTATTAAACATACAAGAACTAAACCAACTAAACCCTAATCCTCAGCACTTCCATCTCTTGGTCTATAAACAATGTTTTGCTCCTCTAATTCACTAACAATATGAGGGGGTAATTTACCATTAATTTTGATGGCATAAATCCCCAGAACAAATGACTCGATTCTAAGCCATCTTGCCACCCAAGATGCTTTATTATCTTCTCCTAAAGCCATCAAACCTTCGAAGGATGGTGAGGTACAATCTTGAACTTGTCCATCTTCATTGTCTTGAAAGTGCAACACACTTTCACAGTTGGGACATCCTTGTTCCACGAACTTCTTGTACGGTTGGATTATGCCGCATAACATGCACGCCCTTTCGGTTCTTGACGACATGTTGTTGTTGAGTGAGTTGAGTGAAGACTGAAGGTGAGTTTGGCTGGTGAGTGAAGTTGGTTGGTGAGAGTTGATGAATTTTGAAGGTTAGTAATGTGCAAAATTTGTCTTACACTATGTGTCATGTGATCTAATATTTCACCCAATGGTCACATGATGGACGTCTCAATAGATTTAACCAAGTAATCTGACCATATCCATAATTTCTACTTGAATCCTATGATACGACTGGTACTAACTAGTTCGTCCCGGGCAAGACCGGCCATAGCATTGAGGTTCCCGGCACCTCCATCTCAAAAACGGAGCCAGCGTTTCTTCTCACTAGATCCTCATGTGGTGGTTTCCACCCTCACCGAGTCTCTTCAGTCAATTCATGCTTATACTGGACTTCCATGGTGGGCGCTCATTCCTATCACTACTTTCAGTTTGAGAACAGTGTGGACGTTGCCATTAGCCATTTTGCAAAGAAAGCGGATCCAGAAACAATCCAGTTTACGTCCACTCATCGGAGCGATGAATCCAGTTCTTAAATTGAATCTAGCCAAACGGATCCAAGCTGCTAAAAGAAAGGCGGAACAATCGAAGGAATCGGTCAAAGATGCGAACAAATCTGGAGCAAATACGTCTTCGTCTATGGCTGAATCATACTTGAATATTCAGTCGCCTTTAGCATCGATGAAATATGAAGAGATTCTCGTGTTAACTACCAAAGAAACCAGAAAAAGACAGAAGAAGCTCTTCAAGGAACACAATGTGCAATTATGGAAAAACTTCTTACTTCCTGCATTTCAAATCCCACTTTGGATAAGTATGTCTTTGACGATGAGGGATTTATGTGGCTGGTCAACATGGGAAAGTCTCAGAAATAAACCATTGGATGAAGCCTTATATAGCGAAGGGTTGTTCTGGTTCAATGATTTGGCAGCTGCAGATCCTTACCACGTCTTCCCCTTAATTTTGGGAGTCACAGCGTTGTGTAACGTGGAATGGACATTTAAGACATTGGAATTGCTGAGGTTGACCCATAGACGGAAATTAAGGCCCACCATAACCGATGCTATCTCAAACTTATCCAGAATGGCCATTGTCTTTATGATGGCCATTTCATTGCATGCCCCAACCGGACTTTCACTCTATTGGCTCAGTTCCCAAATATATTCCTTGATTCAAAATGTCATAATGGATCTTATGATCCCAATCAGTTACACCCCCAAAAAGAGACTTGGGGATAGAAAAGCAGGCCCACGAGCAAAGGATGTCATTGTCCGCCCATAAAATAATCAAATCTCAAACTCATTAAGACCTGATATTATACTAATCATTCTAATGAATTTTACTTACCATGTACATAAAAATTCCAATAAACTAATACTCGATAATAAAATGAAATATTTGAGAAACTTATCACTTAAAGTTATTCATGCTGGATCAAAATTTGTTCAATTGTAGCAAGTACCTTTGGGAGAGATTGATTAGGGACCATTCACTATATGCGATCTGGATTCATTCGTTATTACAAAACCATCATTCTTGATACTTGAAGATGGTTTAGCTGAAAACCTCTTAAAATCATGTAGAGATCTAGTTTTATAGATTTCTTCTCTATTGTATTTCGGTCAGAATTGGGATCAAATGAACCAATTGATCAGAAAAGGTCCAATTAATCAGAAAAGGTCCAATTGACAAATATAAACTTTCTAAAAATGTAATGGTAAGAAAATGATTGAAACTCAACCAATTTTTCAGTTACAATTTCCCTTATCTCGGGTTCATTTTACACTTGATTAATTTAATTTAACGTAAGGGTGTAGCCTTGCGCATGTAATTGATAATCAATTGATAATCAATAATTTTCAATCTGGGAATCAGTTACACTGTGAGAAATCTAAATCTACCCCAATGTCTATTCAGCATATAATCGAATCATATGACACTCTTTATCCAAGCATCAATAAAGAATTAAGTGAACAGTCCAGTAAGAAATACAACAATGATCAGTGGTCGCTTTCGCAATTGGAACACTGGAGAACCACCACATTACCTGAAGAATTGAGCAAGAGATTTGATAAGGAACAGAAAGTTTGGCTCACTAAAGATGAGCTTGTATTGCTAATGGACTGGAAACTTGCCAAGGGTAAATTTAGACCCACTCTTCCCAAATTAATCAAGTCAAACTCCGAGCAAGATGTCCTTCAACATTCCACCACCGGGTTTCAAGTATTGATTGACTATTTCAAAGCTAACCCCAAATTTGATTGGAAAACATCCACAGAAACTCACCACAAGGACTATCTTGACCATTTAAAAAAGGCGCTTAAAGGATTTTGTGAACTTAAAGGGGTAGGACCCGCTACCGCCAGTTTAATGGGTTGTTTACTATACAAAATCAACAGCAAATTATCGCCGCCTTTCTTCAGTGATGAAAGTTTCATGTACTATGTCGTGGATGCCCACCGGCCAGGATCCAAAATTAAGTATAATGTCAAGGAATACGTGGAAGAATACGTTCCAGTGTTCATCGATATTTTAGGCCATCATGATACCGATATGAATATTTTAGAAAAAGGTGGTTGGGCATTGAAGATGTATGAAATATACAGAATAGACAAGCTTATGAATTTGAAGTTGTCATTTGAAGTTCTGGAGGAAGATTTGAGTCGTTATATCAGTGCCACCTTAAAGGAAGAATCCAGTTCTGATGAAAAACCTGTCAAGAACACCAATAACAAGCGTTCTATTAAGAGCGAACCATCATCTACAAAGAAAAGAAGAACCATCAAAAAATAAACTCTTGTAATTATCCCTGTAATTATCCCTGTTACTATCCTAAATATCATTTAACACGTTCATAAGATTTTCAAAGGTCTTATACTTATAGGTCCTATGCTTAAAGGTCATATACTTAAAGGTCCATATGATCTTTTTCAAAATTTACCAACATGAACTTGTCATCTTTGAGTTCAAAACTTAAATCTTTGATATTCTTATCCACGCTCTCGAAGATCAGTTCTAAATTGGATGTCCTGCACAAGTTAACCTTCTTTAAAATGGTTTCATTGATCATAGCCAATACCTTGACAACATCCTTTGGGTAATTATCAAATGCTTCAACAACTCCAGGCAAATTCCGTAAACCTTCATTATCTTTAACAAGTAAAGCATTCGAAAGACTCACAAATCTTTGAGTTTTAGATTCATTGTAAAACTTTCCCAGCAATAATTCTTTCCTATACTCAAATGCTTTTTCATACATTTCCCCTTCATTTTCTGTAGTTTCAAATTCGAATTTAAACTCTTCACTTTTAAGCTTCCTTTCGATATATTTCTTTAATAAGAAGGTATATTTCAACATCTTGAGCTCAAATGAAATATCAGGCTCATCCTTATTATTACTTTCTAATAAATCAGGATAATTAATTCTTAAAAATGTTAAAAGATTGTCAAATTGGTTAGTCTTCAAGTATTTTTTGATAACACTTCTATTTACAGCGTGAGATTTCTGTAATGTTGCTTCTTCTTTATCTGAATTAATTTGTTCCTCGGATTCAGTTTGTAATGCTAAATCCTTCAAATCGTTATTGAAGGATTTAAACGATTCCAAGTAACCTTGATGATTGAGATATCCTTTAATCAACAGATTTAGCATTTTAGAATCATCATTAATATTTAACAATGACTTTTCCATGACATTTGCTGAATCCGAAGTACTTTGCTTGTTAGACTCCATCTTCTCTAACAAGGTGAGATACAAAAACCTTTGATTCTCAAGCTTGAAATTTTGAACATAGTTTGCAATATTGAAGCGAAATTCTCTGAAGCCAAAATTACTTTTAATGGAGACTTTAGATGGATCAAATCCTTGTTTTGGAGTTGAATCCTTTCTAATTTTAAATCCAATCACCGGGTATACAGAATGATCAATAGATTTAATGGACCCAAATAGATTATTTGTTGATGGATGTGAACTGGTTAATTCTTCTTGACTGATTACTTTGGCCAATACACCATTTAAAGTGATGAAAATAGAATTATTGATAAAATTAATACCACAGCCAATTATATCTGTTTTGTATAATTTCCGTTTGTTTGAATCGGTGATCAAGTGAGTTTTGAATGAAACTCCGATATCCACTTTTCCACTTTCCGCATCATTAAGACTTGTTCTATTCAATGAAGAAAGTCTTCTATTCATGTTCAAAATGGTAGTTCTTTGAATTGATTCCAAACATTTGATAGAATTATAAAACGTCAGATCTTCAAAATTAACCGCAAAACTGCCATTCAATTCTCCTGGTTTTGTCTGGAGATCATATCCTTCATGTGACTTACCATTGTGAAGGCTTTGTTTCAAAGTATCCAAATCAATTCTAATGTGCAGATCAGAAATTGTGTGGGAAGTGGAGTGATCTGGAGCCAATGTAACGTACCTTTTGGTGAATCCAGTGGAAAGAACCAACGAATAGTCAGACGAGAGAGAATTATCATTCATCGCTATAATTGGAGTGAAATCAGTAGACTCGGTGATATCTTGCTCCACTTCGACTTCGTAATAGAAGATTCCTGTGGATGTAGCCACGGGTTTTTCTGTGATGAAATTATAGTAGCGTTGATCTTCATTGAAGTGACCATCATCTTCTTGACCTTCTTCATTATTCAGAGGAGCCTTATACCTTTGATTAACCCCCATAGTAATATTCGAATAGCCTGCATTACATTCAATTTTCAAGTTATAGGCTTCTGTAAGATAATCCAAATACTTATTTTCGATCAATGGAGTCCAGGAGACTGGCAAAGGGTAATCAAAGTATGATGAATCATCGAATTTGATAAAACTGGATGAGGTTGAAAACCTTCGATGTTCGTTAAGTTTGATTTCTTGAACGAGTTGTCGCAACGTCAACTTCATATAATCTGAATAAGCAGGAGGAACGTTTACCACCACTTCGCCATCCTTGGACGAGCTGAAGATAGATGATTGACCCTTTATGGATGCTAAGTCGAGTGATGCTTCTTGAAACTCCAAACTAGTGGAATTTTTCTCCCATTCAGTTTCCTCCTGGAGGAGACGATCCTCAAACATCTTGTAGTATTCATAAATCAACGAGGTTTCGGTGATATTGACCTCACTGGGATTGTTACCGAGAACTCCAAGTAGCAGGAGCTTATAGAAGATCTTGAGTTTGATGATATCATTCAACACAGCGTCATTGGAAAATGTGTGGAGGGAGGAGTCGGAGGGTAGACTATTTTGATAGAATTTGGAGTCGGTTGAAATCACATTAAGTTGGCTCAATTCTTCATTCTTTAACGCTAGTTTGTTTTGGAGCTCGCTACCAAGACAGGTATTGAGGAGATACGGTGGAATTATATAGGTTAGAGTCATGGTGTGGGCTCCTTGTAAGTATTAGATAAGGATCTGTGCAGGCATTAAGAGTGCTGGGGAACTAAGGGTCTGTGCAGGCATTAATGAGAAGTCTCACTGGGAAGTGTAAGGATCTGTGCAGGCATTAAAGAGGTAGTGAGGAATTAGTGAGGGAGATAAACTGCCAGTGAGTACCAGTGAGGAAAGAGAGGGCCATTAATATCTCGAGAGTAGGTTGTTTTATTTTATTGGAAACACCCAGAAAGCCTAGATCCTGGCCTAGCAGGATAGAGGCTGGTTGTTATTTATTAATTATATTAGAATTTTAGTGAAATTGTTAGTGGTATTATTGGGGAATTTTGGGTGATTTGGCGATTTGGTGATTTGGTGATTTGGTGATTTGGTGATTTGAGTGATTCTACGACTTGGTGGAAATATTCACCATATTTGCTCATTTTCTATGAGTTTATTCCTAAATCATCCAATTTAAATTCCTCATAAACCCAAAATATTTAGGAAGGTTTAAAACACAATTTGATAGTAAAACCTCCACAAACTTCACCTACTATAGTTTAACTTAGATACCACTATCACGTGTTCCCATCATCACTGATTTTACCATCTCTCTATCACCCAAACATCACCACATGACAGACCATATCATTAGCCAAGTGCAATACCACTTGCCGAATATTCCACTCCAAGTGGTCTCCCAAGGAGCCGAGGCGTTGGTGTTCCAAACACCCGTACATCCATATCATGCCAAACCGCTTTTATCCAACCAAGAATCGTACATCATCAAATATAGACCAAGAAAGCCTTATAGACATCCCAAGATCGATGCATCGATCACGAAGAATCGGACGATCGGAGAGGTCAAATTCATGGCCAAACTCACCAAATTAGGAATAAGGGCCCCTGCTGTGATACTGGCCGACTTTCAGAACGGGATTATTTGGATGGAGTTCCTTGGAAACACCTTACCCAATGGAAATGTAAGTTCCTTGAAAAATTGGCTTTGGTACTTTGAAAAAGATTTGAAAGATGTGTCGAAGTGTTTGAGTTCAGAAGTTGAACAAGCTTGTAAGAATGTTGGTAAACTCATTGGTAAATTGCATTTAAATGATATGATTCATGGAGATTTGACCAGTTCGAATATTCTTTTGGACAATATTGAACCAATTCTAATTGATTTCGGATTATCTTCATATTCAGGTCTTGCTGAAGATAAAGCAGTGGACATTTACGTTCTTGAAAGAGCAATGTTGAGTACTCACTCTAAATACTCTGATAAGTATATTGAATGGTTGTTACAAGGATACGAAGAGGTTCACACCAAGGGCCAAGTTAAAGCTGGTGGAAAGAAATTAGTGGAAACATTAAGAAAGTTAGACGAAGTCCGTTTAAGAGGAAGAAAGAGAAGTATGTTGGGTTAGATCGACTCAACTACAATTAATAAATAGATACTATGAGACTTAATAAATTATCATATCAAGAAACAATTTTTTTTTTCATCAATATTAACATATAAGTGTTACTTATCTATATATAATTATGGTTAAACGTTTAGTGTCATTTGCACCTGTGCTAGAATGATACTTGTTCAATACTTTCTCTGTCGAAAATAAGATCGAAAGTTTTGTAACCTTGATCTCCCATCTCCAACACAACTTTTTCAAATTCTTCCTTTTCCCATGAAGTTTTTAATAATTGTAAGACATTTTTTCCAATACTTGAAGCTGATGCAATTGATGTATCTGCCAATCTGTGTGACAAATTGGCTCTTTGAATATTGTCCTTGGTAGCTGTTCCGATTAAAAATAAACTTACTGCTGATAAACAAATTGAATGATCACCAAGTGGAATCTTGGCTAGTTCTTCCAATGAAATATTGACGCAATTTTGAATACTAGGTAAATATGCTGGCAAAATTGGATTGATCAATTTTTCATATAATATTTTGGAAGCATTTAACACTATCGAAGCAACTGCCAAACTCGTTCTTAAATTATCGTAAGGGAGAATGTGTTTGTTGTTGAATTTTAAAGGATCAAGATCACGCTTCCAGACTTCAATTTTCATTTCCATCTTTTGAATACTTTGTTGAATAGGAAGTATCATTGACCAGAATTTCTCACCATTCATGAATAATTTATCTTCTCTGTCCAATATCGTAATTTGATTGGTTTCAAAATGAAGTCTTAATAACCATGTTAATTTTGCAAGAATTTCAAATGATTCGAGTGCCGAGCCCATGACTGGATTATTCATCCAGGAAATTTCACAATCTTTGAAAACTGGGAAATCTAACCATTCCCTCATTTCTGGAAAGAAATTGTATGGAGATGGAAAGGTATGAAGGTCTTGCTTTGAGCAACAAAGCAAGTTGGCTGAATAGTTAAACACAAAACTATCCATTAATAACTTTTCTGAAGGAGTGACAAATGCCAGAATAGATGAGTTTGGTGAAACGGTTAAATTTTGACTAAAGGGGCCCATATTTACCATGCTTTCTTTTGCTGCCATTGGATTTTGTATAAGTCTTTTTTGAAAATGTCTTCTTCTGAGTAGATTGTAAACAAATATTAAATGTTTTGCACATCTTGAACCGTTAAGTCCAAAGGATCTATCTCTAAGACACAAATTCAATCCCGCACCAATGATCCAGTCACTGTCGATGTCGACTTGTTTGGAATTAATTGCTTCACCTAAAGATTTAAGTGCCAGGTAGTATTTCCTTTCTGCTAAGTTTTTGTAATGATTTGTCAATTCTCTATTCTCATGAATTTGCTTATGGCAACAGTATAAGAATGATGCCCCGCAACATAAAAAGATATCGACCAAAACTTGAGATTCAGATCCCATTTTAACCCATATATGACCTGGTGTAAGTAAGGGATGTGAATGAGGAAGTGAGATTGAAGGAATAAAATTCAATATGAAGTTGTAGTAAAGTTCTGAATCTTGTGGAGAGAAGTTGATGTTGGCAAACAGCTTGGAGAATACTGCCAAAGATGAATCGATATAAGGATTACTAGTGGGAGATAACAGGATCATTTGATCTTCTTGTCGAGTGATTTCTTCTATGATATCAGATTCATTTTCTGGAATAGATTCGATTTCATTAGGCAATAATATATCCACGATATCATTTTCAAACTTTTGCTTAATGGGAATCTCTTCGACATCTTCATATTCAGGTGTATACAGCGCCGATGAAGGGGATTTGGAATCAAGTTCGAACATTGACTGTAAGCGACTTCTTGACTTGATCTTAGTCTTTTCACTGCTTACTTCGGCAGATACAGGGTTTGCAAGTATCACGTTGAACAAGTTCTGATTATTTTCGATATTGGTCTTGGACAGCTTGATATCTGAGTCCTCAACCGTTGTAGGGGATTCTTTACTGTACCTCCGTTTCTTGCTCCGACGGATGGGGATGGAGTCGTAAGTTGTTTGCTCAATCAGAAAGTTAGCCGGGAGTGGTTCATTTTTCACTAAAGGGTACACACACTTGATGGTGTTACGGATACATGCTAGACAGGCGGGTTGTTGTTCGTCACACTTCTTCTTTCGCTTTCGGCAACAAAAGCATCCAGTCCGTACTCGGTTGTGTTTGGAATCGAGATCAGGCTTAGGGGCGGAGTTGGAGATGAATTCGAGTGGTTCCATGGGTGAAGGTGATCGAGTTGGGAGTCTGGTAAGGTGTTGTTGGCGAGCAAACATGAGGCCACTGAGGGTGGGAGACAGAACCAAGGAGGTGGAAAAGGAGTGAGAAGGAGACAAGGAAAATGTGGTGTTCAGCATCGAAGAAGAATCACCAATCACCAATAAATAAATTAGAACACCAACCGATCCAAAATGATCTGAACGAGCTCAGTTATCAAAGGGAATAGGGAATAGGGTTTATTGCAGTTTATCTTTGTAAGAGAATGGGTGCGAAACTGTTTATATATAAATGTGTGTGCGCAGTGAGGAGAAAGGAGAACTACATGAGAGTGGGGGAAGATGGAGTCACATTTGAAGGTTTACGCCACCAATAACTTATCCGAATTGCAAAACCAGGTCAAGTATTTCAGAGGGGGAGATTCTAGTTAAGGCTTTTTGTACCAAGTAAAGTTTAACCTAACCAGGTTTTGAGGAGGTGATGGTGGTGGTGGTAGTGATTGGCGTGGATTGATTGGCGTGATGTAGAGCCTTAGCCTAAAGCCTCGTATATGATTGTTCGGTAATTTGGCAATCTGGGAATTAGGCGCATAGTGGCGGTCTTTATCGGTGACAGGAGATCTTATCGGAAGGAGTTGGTGAGGATGAACATACGGAGGAGATTGATGGAATGAGCCACCAACATGGGGTGAGATTCGCTTGGGAAGGTATACCCTATGCGATGATACTCGGTAGCAACATGTTGGGTTTGGTACCCTGGGGCAAGATGATAAGAGAATGGACCAAACAGATGTGATTGGCTCTGGTAACAATGCGAATTTTGTGTCTGAATCTGGGATATGGAAGGCGGGCACCGGAGTGGTGAGATTCCTAAGTGATGAGATTTCTAAAGTGACGTCAAATTTAGTGGAGGGGTTGCAGGTTAGTGCATAGTTGTATGTTAGTGCATAGTTGATAAAGGGAATTTAAGGTGGGATTTCACTAGGAGTAATTGGCTGAGATGATGGGCAATGTATAGAGATGGGAATACAGACCAAGACTACGTCAAGATACAAGATAATATTGGAAGAATAAGGTCAAAAGTACAGGTTAATATTAGAAGAATTTGGTCAGAAGTGCAGGTTAATATTCGAAGAATAAGGGCAGAATTACATTAGTTAAGCTCACTGGTTAGGATATCAGATTCTACTATTCTACTATTCTACAATTCTACCGTATTATAGAGTGAAATTCAAAGACAGGATGGGGATATGAAATGATTACAATAATGGTTATATTTACGAGATGTGTTTCATCTCCTGGTTCTTTTTCTGGTCCATTTTCTGGTTCTTTTACTGTTTCTTTTACTGGTTCTTTTACTGGTTCTTTTTCTTTTCTTTTCTTCTTCTGGTGTGGCATTTAGTTCCAGATGTCGCTAAATTTAGTGACACTAAAAGAGCTAGATGATTTCGCGAAGCTTCACGTCGCCTTGTGTACCACAGATGGTCAGCCAAGCTAAACTGTTTGGGGTATCCAGTTCTTTTTAGCATGATGGAGAAATGTGGCAAGAATATTATTAACCACCTTAATTTGGTACTTCTTAAAAGTGGATATCTGGTGGTGGAACTACAGAGCCGAAACTGTACCCTTTAAGCATTTTGTATAAGGATAAAATGTACATTCAAGATGAAACGCCTTAGCTCAGCATGCAGGAAGCCATGCCATGGCAAGACAACTAGGTGGCAAGCTTTGTTTGAGTAGGAGGAAACGAGTGCAAACAGTACCGTCTTTCCTGGTGCGAATAGGTCAAAATCTAGCGGGGATCTCTCGTATTTCGCCGTTGACTACTGTTAGAGTTTACCAGTTGAATGTGGAGAAATTGATTAAATTTAATTTACTTTGATTTGCTGGTGATACCATTAATTGCCATAGTAATTAGTGATTATTTCTTATTTCCATCAACATTATGAACACCAACATCCATCCCCTCAGTTCTAGAATCATGCATTAGGGGCTAGGGCCCCAATCATGATCTCCACTTCTATTTTTCAGCATATTTGGTATCATTCGGTGAAACACTTTAAGCATCCCCTCAATCTTCGATCATGTATGTTAAAGCCCTTCTTCAATATGAGCAAGTCATCGCTGACATTCTTGAGTATTACCCCATACTGGTAACTAAACGTGCCTAAATGTGGTACCCAGAAGTGCCTGAAAGTAGTACCCAAAAGTGCTCAAAAGTGGTACATAAAAGTGCCTAAAAGTGATCTACTCCTCTTTCCTTCTTCTTGTAGTAATTATCGCTTAAATCATTTTTACCTTCCCAAATGTGCTATTATTTGCAGATTCTTCTTCAACTATTTTTAACAGGGGGCTAGTTATGCACTTTCTTAGACATGATCTTTGCTTACGTAATATGTCAGACCTACCGCAGCTTTAGTGAAAATTACTGTTCAGGTCCAGGACAGTAATGTTCCGGAACTTAGCAACCACGGCGTTCGCCAAACCCAATCGTTCCATCATCGGAGCAATCCGCAGTCTCTCTCGCTACCCTTCTAATGAACAGATCTTTATTCATAAGTTGGACTCGGGAATATCGAAGTACTCGTTCTCATCCCGTCCTGATGCAGTGCATATTGGTCAAACTGAGCAACAGGGAAATTTAGCTGCTCAAACCTTCAAATCCAATCCCGAATTCGTATCAATACTTCAGAAAACCATCGCTGCTAATATCACTGGTGATTTCTCGTTTATTATGGAAGGAGGTATGAATGCACTGCTGTTCATGCCAATCTATGACTTCAGAGAAACTCCTCGATATGGCCGAGTTCCCGAAATAGAGAACATCTTTGGTTATGTTCAGGTAGATGACGCCGGTAAAATGGTTCCCAATGCTTATCAAGATAACGTGATGTACAGGCTTTATAGTGGAACCAGTGGCTTGCCTAAATTGACTGATTTCATGTGTGAAAAGGTACAACAAGAATGTGAATCTGCTTGTAAATAGAGAAATGAATAATGACAGAAATTACGTGGTAAAAGATTAAATGTATCAAGAGTTAGAAGTAGATTTTATCTACTAAACATTGTGATCTACTAAACATAATGAAAGGTGATAGAAAACAAATAAATCTATAATTAATATGTTTTCTCTGGGGAACAATCAAACATACTAGGGGTCCATCAAATTGGATTTTAAGGAATTCAATATCTCAATTTAAAAAAAAATTGGTTAATTTTCAATGTATTAACCAACTAATTGCTATTAAATTATTTGTATCAACAGATATGCATATTGTAACGCTTATATCAATTCATTGGCTAACAAATAGGCAAAAAAATTAACAAATGATTTTGCCCAGGATCGAACTGGGGACGTTCTGCGTGTTAAGCAGATGCCATAACCAACTAGACCACAAAACCATTTATAATGCAAGAATTCCACCGAAATTTTAAGTCCTGTCCCCCAGCTTATCTTCTAAAGTATATGATCCAAATTGAAATTGAACCAGTCCAGCTTTGACTCGGGATTTGATGGGATTTGACTTCATTCTCTAAAATAATAAAGGAGAGCCATTTGACCTTATGAAAATTTCCCTTGTGAGCTAAGAAATCGTACAACCTCGAAGGTCTCAATCAAATCCCGATCCATTCACCACAATGCAACTCTATCATTTGATGAAGCCAAAATATCACCTGTTCTAGTCTCGATAAAAGATGTCTTTTTAAAACCCACCAAAATATTCACTAGTTCGGAGATCAGCTTATAGACCTATGGCTTCAGCGTTGGGTAGTTACCACTGGTTTTGAGTTTTGCGTTCGGGGTTCTGGCTTCGACACCGGTTTGTTCTGTTTAACGGCCAGAATCTTTTCACTTGGACCATAATTAAAGAGTCCTGGCCTTAAGACTAAGAAAGTTCTAATTGAGAAAGTTCTAATTGAAATTGACTTTATATCTTGAACTTGGTGGCAGAACCTCTTTGGTTGACAGACTCGCAAATTCACCTGTAGTACCTGCGCATCTTCCCAATATGGCCGCATACATGAAGGTGCACCAGGGTCCACAATGTAAGAAATATTTTCAAGCTACGCTTGACAGAAGCTAAATATCAACTAAGATAGCTATCTCTTATGATTCAATCTGTCAATGGCATCAATCGTCGAGCCTACCACGTGGATGTTTCACATTCAACCCTTTGGCCATATTAAATCGGTTTGGTTGGTACGGATGCGGCCTATTGACCATGGGACTTTGGTCGTGGGTCATTAATTCATTGCAACAATGTATTAAGCGTTTTCATACTTAGTCAATGTAAAATTGACTCCTTTCTCGTCTCTGGTAATTTAATCAGCCAATATATTCTGAAACTAAGCTTGGTGGTCAAATTAAAGTATCGCCAGATCTCACTAAACCATACCGATCATTGATTGCCAGTACCACTTGCAAGAAAGTAATTCAAATTTTCTTACTTAATTCATAATATACTGGGACCACTATGTACGGTGACTTTATAAATATCCCATGTGAAAATGCAATTTCAATGAAATTACATCAGATGTGGAAAAGCATGGGTGAAGCATGGGTGCAAGTCTAGCCACTTAGTGATGTTATCTCATATTGTAGCTTGTTGAAGTTGTAAGGAGTAAAAAGTAACAACAGATCAGTTCGCTTATCCTTGACTGGCTTAAAGGTTATTGCCTCGCTTTGAGCAGCTTCCTTTATGGTTATATACCCTAATTCCCTGTGTTACCATTCGTCCTGTGTATTGGCCGAGGGTTACCGAAATCCCTATCCTTGATGCACCAACAGGTGCATGACAGGTCGTTCCCGAACCTTATCAACGTGCGTTATCTTAAATTATAAAAGCAGGGGGAATTCCTGTTGGGAACCATCTTCAATAAATGCAATTCAACAAACTCATTGGGGCAACTCTAGCCCTAACTATTCTTGATAAGGCAAATGCCTTACCCCATACCATTGTGAAGTTTGGAGAAACCTTCGCAAAATACGACAACAGTGGACCTTCCTGTCCTATAGACAGTCCAATTTCCTGTTCTCTTCTGAACTCAGATACTCAGGCGTCTTGCTGTTACGAGTCTCCGGGAGGAATTCTTCTCCAGACGCAATTCTGGGACTACAACCCAGGAATTGGTGCCGATGATGCTTTCACTTTGCATGGACTTTGGCCGGATAACTGTGACGGGTCTTACGCCCAATTCTGTGACAGTTCGCTCAACTTGAAAGGCGATGTCAAGTCAATCATTGTGGACCAATTCAATGACCAGGACTTGTTCGACTTGATGACCAAAAACTGGAAGAATTACAACGGTAACGATGAGTCGCTTTGGGAACATGAATACAACAAGCATGGTACATGTATCAATACCTTGAATCCAAAGTGTTTAGGGGATGCGCCTGACAACCAAAACATTTATGACTTCTACAAGATTTCAGAAGCATTGTATGCTACTTTGCCAACTTATGAGTTCTTGACCAAGGCAGGTATCACGCCAGATCCATCGGCCACCTACAACAAACAACAGATTTCAGATGCCCTTTCGCAAGGTTTCGGTGGAAAGAATGTCTACTTCAAGTGTGACAATCAAAACGCCCTTCAAGAAGTTTGGTATTTCCATCATTTGAGAGGCTCGATCCTCGGTCAAGATTTCATTCAAATGGATAGTCTTCAAAACTCCAGATGTCCACAAACTGGTATCAAGTGGCTTCCTAAGACCAAGGGTAATGTACCTACCAATCCCGGCAATCCAAACAATCCTACTAACCCAAATCCACCAAACAAGGATCCTGTGGGCTCTGGATTTATTAGAGTTTCGAACAATCCTGGATGTCTTATCAGTGCTGGAAACTGGTACGGATCAGGTACATGTGCCAAGTTTAGAGTAGAGGAATCGGAATTTGGTGGCTATAACTTGCGTACCTCCAAGGGATACTGTGGATTTAACAACAATAAAGACTTTGAGTGTGGTTCTAGATACCAACCAAGCAAATACCAGTTCCAATATGACAGAAATGGTGGAGGAATTTCTTACGGCGGAAAATCCAACTGGTGTTTCGATACAAAGAACTCACGTGGAGGTGGAAATAATCGTCAAGTTCCTATCAAAATCGATGATGGTTCCTGTGATTCCACCTTCAAGATCCATATAAAATAATTGCAGCATCTACACCATTTTGGAAGAAATGCATGAAAAGTATGTCACTTAGATGGCAAAGAAAAGTTAGTTTTAATCAACTCATCAAACAGAAATAAAAACAAAAATATAAACAAAATTAATAAAACAAAAATTAATAAAACAAAATGAACATTAATTAAATTAACCTACGAAATCGTAATAAGAAATTGATGATTGAAATCATTAAACGTAAAATGCAAGTTCTATCCTCGTCAAAACCAGCATATAACATCTGGTAAGTTTGGTTTGGAAACATTATCTCTAAAATCCTCTTTTAGCTTCACCGCAAATTCTGGACATAGTCACTAGTTTAATCAAGAGTTACTAGTCCATGGGCAGGCACTTAATTTTCACCATGTAGTATTTGCTTCTTACTGATACATTATCGTCAAAATGGCCTGGAATTCGGACTATGGGATCTCTCTGAATCAGTGCAATATCATGAGATTCACGTTTGGAGGCTTGATCATGAGAATCATGCTCATCAACATTAACATCATCATTTCCGCTTTGTTCTGCTTTGGTGATATCTGAGACTTCGGAATGGGTATTTTTAACAGCATCTTGAGGGGTTTCACTTTCTTCACCTTGATTGATATCTTCTTCATGTTTGAATTCATCATCCTTCTTTTCTTCACTTTCACCATCAGAACTGGATTCTTGGTCACTAGGAAGTGGTATATGGACTCTTGAATAGAGGGCTCCCAAGGTAAAGTCATTTTCTTTGTGCTTGAAGAAATAGCCTCCTCCCACCATTTGAATAACGGGAATCATGGAGTATATGACGATAAAGGCCATGGTAACCAGTGCCAAAAGCCAGCCAAAAAATGAAAATGCCACTAATGTTTTCCCCAAGCTACACAAGGCTGGGATGTTGAACGGGTCTGTTCCTTGAAACCGGACACATCCCCCAAAGGAAACAAAATCTTGAGTCATGAACACAAACGAAAGGATCCATAGTGATAACATGACTAATTCCATTGATACCACCACCATATTGGGTAAAGTATTCAATGCTGGAGGAATTAGTACAAGCAAAAGGTGTATCATGGAAATGCAAGAAATGGCCACTACGCCCGAGACTTTAGGAAGCCCAATGGGTGTTTTCAGAATCAATGCTATACTGGATGCCATGACTATCACCGTACACGAGAGCTGAACCCCCCGAAGCATGAGAGATATGGCTAAGGAGCTGGTCATATAAGGTATGATGATGGAGATGAGTGTGTGGATGCAAAATGGAGGAAATACCCACGAAAACTGGTCAATTCGGTTCCACTAAATAGTCTGGGGGTAACGAAGTGGGGATGGTGACGCCTCTAGCCCAGTAAATATCTATAATAATGAATAATGCTCCATAGATCATTACTGTAGCCACTAAACCATTTCGACTAGATACAATTAGCTTAATTACCTGCATCAATGTTGCATATCGCATTATCCCAATCGAGTAATAGACGAATAATGTTTGCATTGACAACAATAGTAGACTACTCACTTTATAACCATACGACAGACACTGCCACCAAGGTCAGTGGCTTTGCTTTTGGCTTTTTGGCTTTTGGCTTTTGTCTTAAAAAAAGGCATGTCGGAATCTTCAATTTGGAATCAAACCTAACCCGGTTTGAAAAATCTAGTTGGTTCTTGATGGGACTAACAAGTCACTTCAATGAATTGAAAGAAAATATAACAATCAACTGTATTGATACCGATCAGGAATCGAGAATGTAGCAGAAAATGAAATGAAAATGCTGGTGAAAATTGTCTATGTCTATTGTTCCAATTCATAGTCCGGGATCGGAGAAAGATTATGAAGATTATGAAAGATTTACCTTAGATGACATGAGCTTTCACCAGAATTTGACGAATATTCAAGCATGCCAAAAGTGGAATTAGATTTGGATATAGAATTAGACTTAAAATTATATTTAAAGTTAGAATTAGAATTATAATTATAATTGAAGTTGGATTTGGTGAATACACCATAGTCTACAATAGTAAGTAATTTTTTTTTAATCCGTTGAGGATACTTTTTATTATTTTAAGTATATATGATAAAAGACCACTGCTCTTTTCTTGTCCTCTTTCTAATTGAATTAGAACCCGTTGTGTAAAAAAAATATCGTATAGTTAGTACCAAAGTACCTTGAAATTATCATCATTAAATGCAGTTGAAGCAATTAAGCAAAAATTAAATAAAACATGCTGAAGAAGAAAGAACAGTATTCAAACCCGTTTAATATCTGTAGATATCAGCCTTGAATGGACCTTCCTTTGGAATACCCAAGTATTCAGATTGAACATCGGTCAACTCAGTCAACTTAGCACCTAAGTGGTCCAAGTGACATCTGGCAACGGTTTCATCCAAAACCTTTGGCAATAAGTGGACACCAACATCGAACTTAGAAGCCTTACCGAATTCTGGGTACTTGGTTCTGAATTCAGCGTCATCAGACTTGAATAAAGCGATTTGAGCCAAGACTTGGTTAGAGAAGGAACAGGACATAACGAAGGAAGAGTGACCGGTGGCGCATCCCAAGTTGACCAATCTACCGTCAGCCAACAAGATGACGTGACGACCAGATTCCATCAAGTATCTGTCGACTTGTGGCTTGATGTTAACAACGGACTTAGCGTTGGCCTTCAACCAAGCGACATCGATTTCAATGTCGAAGTGACCAATGTTACAAACAATGGCATCTTCTGGCATAGCATTGAAGTGCTTAGCGGTGATGATATCACGACAACCAGTGGTGGTAACGAAGATTTGACCAATGTTAGCAACTTCATCTAATGGAGCAACTTGGTAACCGGAAACAGCAGCTTGCAAAGCGTTGATTGGGTCAATTTCAGAGACAATAACTCTGGCACCCATTCCTTGCAAAGCCATGGCACAACCCTTACCAACATCACCGAAACCAGCGACAACGGCAACCTTACCAGCAATCATAATATCGGTGGCTCTCTTGATACCATCGATAAGAGATTCACGACATCCGTACAAGTTGTCGAACTTGGACTTGGTGACAGAGTCGTTAACGTTGATGGCTGGAACCTTCAACTTACCATCTCTGAGCATGTGGTACAAGTGGTGGACACCGGTGGTGGTTTCTTCAGAAACACCGAAACAGTCTTCCAACATCTCTGGGTATTTCTCGTGAACGAGAGAAGTCAAGTCACCACCATCGTCAAGAATCAAGTTCAACTTCTTGTTGTCCTTGAAAGCAAACAATTGTTGTTCGAGACACCATTGGTATTCTTCTTCGGTTTCTCCCTTCCAAGCAAAAACTGGGACACCAGTGGCAGCAATGGCAGCAGCAGCATGATCTTGAGTGGAGAAAATGTTACAAGAAGTCCAGGTAACTTCAGCACCCAAAGCAACCAAGGTTTCAATCAAAACAGCGGTTTGAACAGTCATGTGTAAACAACCGGCAATTCTAGCACCACTTAATGGTTGATCTTGACCGTACTTCTTTCTGATGTACATTAAACCAGGCATTTCATTTTCGGACAATTCGATATCCTTTCTACCGAAGGCAGCCAATGAGATGTCGGCGACTTTAAAGTTTTGAGCTGGAGCAGACATAATGATGATGTGTTGAAGTGGTGAAAAATTTTTAGGGCGATGGCTACTCTTATAGTTTTTTTCCGTCAACCGTTTGCACGTGCGTCAAAGGGGGGTGTTGGGTAAGTCAAACGAGGAACGAGGAACGAGGAATAATGAACGATAGGAACGAGACCACGGTGGTGCCAAATTAATAAGGCAGGTAAAATGGCCATGTGATGATCATCAGGTGATGATCTATCATGTGATGAAATACACCGTATAATCATAGCCCGATTAGAAAGAATGAAAGTTTTGGTGGAGGTGATGACGTCGTATAATTAATGAAGGTGATGTCGTATATTGAAGTATCGTAAGGTCGTTTCTATTATAATTCAAACTTGAGCCATTCCAAGTCTTTAGCGTCATTATTGATGCTATTACTTTGGCCTTGGCCTTGGCCATGGCCATGGCCTCGGCCTGGTTGATCTCGTTGATCTTTTTGTTGAAGTTGCGATTTGAGTCCTGTAGTTAGTGAAGACTGAGCAGGCTTTGTTGAAGAAGCATTGGCATGGGTGTTGTTGACTCCCACATTGGGTTGACTGACTAAATGGCCGGTGGATTTAGTAAAGTCAAACAACCGGTCATCACCATCAATGTCCATTGGCATTGGCATTTCTCCCATACTCAAGATCTCATTGTCTCGACCAAGCATTTCCACTACTTGATCATCAATCTGTTCATATTGACTCTGATCGACAAGTGCTGAAGATGGCATCACTTCCATATTGAGTGGTGTGGCAGGAATACTGGATGAAGTATCGCTATGATTACCACTGGTGGGTAATTTTGTGGAGTGACGTGGTCCTTGAGATGTCAGATACAGTGAATGGGATGTTACCGATCCGGGGGTGGTAACATTGGGGGGATTTTCCGTGGTGAGATATGTTTGATTGAGTAGGATTCCTGCATTGGTAAAACTGTTATTGGTATTGAGGGTCATGGTAGCGGTACTGTTTTGTCTAGAAATGGTGGATTGTGCCCCGGGATTATCAAAATAGGTGTTGGTAGAAGTCATAAACCGTTGATTGAATAAATTCATGTTTGATGATGTCAATGAATTTGGCACCGGGGTACTAGCACCATTATTGGTTCTATTGGACAAATTGGTCAGTGAAGTTCTCCTATTAAATGAAGATGATTGGAATTGCTGACTCACCGATGAATTACGTTTAGGTATGGTCATATTGTTTGTTGGTGTACCTGGGTATCCTTGGGAGTATTCGGAGCCAAAATTTCCATTGGAGAAACTGTTAGATAAGCCAGTGGAAGAGAGTGCTCTCTTATTAAATGAAGATTGGCTCGGAGTCATGTCGAAATCCCTATTAAATGCAATATTGACCTCTGATTTCTTTCTTTTAAACAGTTGCAGGGGTTGTGATGTTGGTGGTAATGGTTGTTTTCCATAATAACTTCCAGAATTACTTGTATATGAAGAGGATGGACTATTGCACTCGCTGTTTGTATTTGATTGGTCATTAGGGATTGGAATCGATCTTGAATTGAAGGAGCCACCTGGGGTATTTGGAGTCGAAGGGACTGATCCCTCACCTTTGCCTGATGGTTTTGGTAGTATTAATACATTCTTATATCTACCATTTGCGGAGCTGGAGAAAACATTGGGGGTATTGCCATTATAAGTTGGGTTGAATTTGGTTCTATTGATTGGTTCTGCAGGGGCAATACGAGAAGTAAACGAATTGTTTCGAGGAATAGAAGATCCAAACGAGTTAGGATTGGATGAGATGGGAATCGAAGTAGATGTCTGAGGATGGGATTTTGGATTAGCAGAAGATGTTCTTCTAGAGGAACGTTTCTTGATCACATCTGTTTTAAGACTTAAAGGTCTGGTGGTGCCGTGTAATTTGTAAAACAATCCACATGCGTTGCATAATGTATTGCCTTGTGGATCTTTTCTCCACAAAGGGGTCTTCAAAGTATGACAGTTGGAACACTCGGTGGGCTTGGAAGGTTGCGGAGGTTGACCTGACAAAAGAGACGATGTAAGATTCGACTTTGTAGGAGCCGGGACACGGTTGGCTGGAGCGAGTTGTTTTGGGGGTGATGGTTTCTTCGATTCAGTCATACGTGGAGGCGAGTCATCACTCATGCTAGTGGGGGTACTCATAGAGGCAGAATTCGATGGTTTACCCGATACAAGGGTGGTACTTTGGGGTTGTCGGGAGTTATTGTCTTTGCAAGATGATGATGATACTGCAGTGGTGGATTTCTGGATATAAGGAGGACTATTTTTGAGGTCAGAAAGTGATAATGGTGATAAAAGGTCCAACACCTTATCCCGCTTATGAATACCATCGGACAGGGCATTTGCGGAGGAATCCGAAGTCATGATTTGACGCTGGCACTTGACGTTATCCTTACGAAGGTGTCTATTTTCGACTCTAGACTGAAGGGAAAGGAGCTTTTTAGCGGAATAGAAGAGCTCCACAATTGAGGGCCCTGCTTCGAAGTCCTGGGAAGACATATGGGCACAGGGGATGAGGGGGAAAGTTAAAGGGAACGAATAATTTATGGGCACAGATGGCGTGGAACGAAGTTTAGGAGGAAAACCTGAAGCTGAACAGGAAACAAGAAACAGGTAAGAAAACCAAGTGGTGGGAATGGATAAATTGGAGTGGTTAAGTTTAGATTTAGAATAAAATTTACTAGAAAAATGAGTAACTGGGAGGGTGCAGGAGCATAAACCCGAATTTAGGGAGAGGGTTGGGAGAGGGTTCAGGCGGGGTCGCGGTGGAATAGTAAGGAACAAGAAAGACTAAGCCAAACCGTAGAATATTGCCTATAGACCTGAGATTAGATGAGTTGAAATTAGGGATTGAAATTATGAGGATTGGGATTATAGAGCAAAGGAAAAGCTAAATTGGTTGTGGTGATGGAAACAAACACTTGATGGAACAACCACTTGATAATGGAGAGAACCTCCTGATTCTGTCAGCATACCAAGAGGTACATGCTGGGCATTATTGGCATTATTGGCATTATTGGCAGGATTATAATACACCGGAATAACCCGGCGTTAGTGATAAAGTGATACCACCAATTTAGTGAGATTTAGTGACATATTACCCACAGATGCACCATAACTACGGAGATGGCGTAAATTTCCACTTCCCCTGGTGAGAAAGCGGGAATTGGATTGTAATACCAACAAATGTGATCAAACATTAAACATCAAAGATACAACATCAAAGATACAAAGATCAAACTGGTTAATTTACCCACGAGTCTTCAAGCCTTTGGTTGTTGATCAGATTGGTGATCAACGCCTCAACTTCACAGAGGATCATCATCAAGGTGGGGAAGATTAGGTAGAAGCACAGCAACTGAGGCAAAGAAATTTCCAGTTCTCAGTCCCCACCATCAAAAGGTTTAAGCTTAACGCATCAAAGGCTCGTTTGGGACGAGATGTGGTGGTAATTCTTGGCCTTCTTGGCTGCTTTTTAATGTTATTTTACTACTACTGTACTGTTGCTGCAACTGGTACTACTATTGGTACTGGTATTGGTAGCGAAATGGTAGCGAGGCAAGAGAGATGCCATAAACGGTAGTAGAGGTTAATATTATCGTAATATTATCGTAATAATATCGCACCATGAGGAATTCTACTACCATGAGTCATCACCGTTGGAAAGGAAAATGGAAAATCTTCCATATTATCAGATCATCTAATAGGCGCAAGGGTCTCGATCTTCCGCTATTATTACTGAGACAACCTTCGGTGAAACTTGAATCCCTTAGTAATTTGAAGCTACTACTGGTTGTAACCTCCGCCACCCACCCCACCAACTCACCAATTCACCAACTAAATCTAACTGGAATATCCGCACTTCTCCCTTTAACGGTGAATTACCCACTAGGCAGCAAACTCTAAAATCTCTAACTAGGCATCAGAGAATTCTCCCCAATATCTCTAGAGAATTCCCTACCATCTCTAGAGAATCCCCTACCATCTCTCACTACTAGTAAATGTCTATCTTCGGATTAAATACTTAATTCCTGGCTACTTCCCCTTGCGGTTGCATGAGACATACTAAGTGCATGAGATTCCGCTCGACATACCTGAGTTCCATATTAAGCCTTGTCCTGTGGATGCTTCCTCTTTAGCTTCTTCTTTGGGCGGGTGATGGTGGATACCGTAGCGACAGACAGGAAGAGTCTCATGCGGCTGACTCCCCTGGGACTCACGCGAGCCATCGCCGTACTGAAGATTGTCCCACCGACAATCGTGACAATCGTGACAATAGTGACACATTTGAGGGTCCTGATGAACTCACAGTGAACATGTGCTGGAACTTCCGCCTGTGGGGCCACGTTTGCTGGTGACGGCTGCCATTACTGAGACATTAACCATGTGGATCCTGTGTTGGTGTTGCATAGTGCTCCTCCATCTGTCTCCAGCACTTGTGTGTCCATGGTATGTGCCCTGGTGCTATGCCGCATTAGCAGCTTGGTGATTTCACGTGACCATCCAACCTCAATTGGTACTGCTGATGGTAGTATTTCTAGGGCTATAATGATAATTGATGGACTTAATGTTGCTACCGATAGTCTACTTAGGTAATTTGGATTATATGGAATATTTGGATTATTTGCACCATTTAGTATGGTCTCCTGCACATATGACTATCACGTGATAATGTACCGATTAAGTAATAGTGTAGTTAAGTAATTGGAGTGAATGATTGGCTTAAAGCCTTCGTTCTGTCCTCGTGACTTTCCCGTGGTTACCCCGTTCTTAAACATTGTATGATCTCCACCTATAACCGAGCCAACAAGTATCTCTCCTCCCTAACCTGCTGCTCCGCTCTGTCCAGTGTCCCTCGTTAGTTTGAGAAATGGCGCTATATGCAGGATTGGCCCCTACTATAAGAGTAGCATAGTATAGGGGTATTAGAACAGTTAACCCAGACTCCTGGATATACTGCAAATCATACCACATGTAGCTATAATTCATCAGTAATTTTTATAAATTTTAATCGGATTTCACCAATATTTTTAGAGGTACTGAGTGGATTTTTCAATGAATCTCAATAAACTATTTGCTTCAAAAGCATTATTGAATGATGGCATTATACGTTGGCCCATATGATTATCCTTGTCTTACTGATCTATATAATGATCTCTATACTGATCTTCTTATTAATCTCCAGATTGTTGAGAGATGTTAGGTAGTGTACTGACCATTATCGGGAGTATAATGTCGCAAAGGACAATGTCGTGGGTATGATGTCGTACTGCCTTTTGATGCACCAAGAGTCACAAAATATCAATACTTAGCCAGAGAGTAGAACCTACATAAACGATGTAAGCTAATAATAATAGCAAGTGTATCACGTGATGGTAATACTTATATTGAACCCATTAATTAGATGCGAAATATACTACAAGAACTTGTAAATTAGTTTCATGGGCTAGTTGACGATTTTATACAATTGGATTCATCAAATTCAATTTTTGGATTCAGCAATTATCACTCCAATATGTTCTATAGATAGATTAGCATGAGAGTAGATTTCGTATTGGATCTGGACTAAATGGCCAAAAGGCCAATAGTCAAAAAGGCCGAAAGGCCAAAATGCCAAAATCATTTAGGTTGAAGGGTCGTTCTTTTTGTATCTTCTATGATGATGGCCATTGTTGTATTTAGTTCCTCCATTGGAAGACTCGATTGGGTTACTATTATCAGCATGAAGCCTATACTCAAACGAGACACCAAAGACTCTTTCACTTGAACGGTTATCCAAAACTTCCACCGATTCTTGACCTTGTTGAATAGCATCACACTCACGAATGACTCTCAAAATAGAATCACAAATGATTCTACGAGCTTGGAATGACGTCAATTTTTTGCTTGATTTATCCTCATCTTTCTTATTCTTGGTACCGAAATTAAGGTTGGAATTCCATACGCTGATATAATCCTCATCTTTACGTACACTTAAAACCAATCCACATATATCATTGAGTAATAAATCCTGGTACTCTTCGGGATTATTTTCTGGAATAAGTGAGCCAGTAACAGTTCTTAAAAGTAAACGTTCCCAAATTAAACATGTACGTTTTCTGGTTTTTTGAGCAGCATCAGCATCTTCACTAGTACGACGTGGGAAACGGAAAACCCATCTTCCACCCTTAGCATTAATAGGGTCTTCCCATACTGGGTTCACACCACTTTTAAAGATTAAAAGCTCAGTACCATTGTACAATTCAGAAGATCTTTTGAGAGAAGACATGCTCATCCAGAATTGTTCCACTGAACCAACAGAAGTGATGGCCAGACTATCGACCAAAGATAAAAATTCGATTTCATGGGTGGTTTGTAAATAAGAATCCACTGCAGCAGCATTACCTGCCGCTTGCAATGCTGCACCCTCATCGGATGGAGCACTAGAATCCTTTTGGCCCCTCAACTTGTTTCTAGAATGGTGCCATATGGTCCAACAGTATGGAAGGATATGATGGTCGACAGGAATGCGGCTTAATGTATCTTCGGAAGCCTTGTTGGGGTCTCTCTTGGGCAAGATCTCGCTAGGTACTATGCTATTGTGATGCTGGTGGTTATTATTGTGGCTATGGCTATGTGAATGTGATGAATTAGAGCCGTTATGTTTGTAAGAAGATTTGAATGAAGACTTATGGGAGTTGGAAGTTTTGACAGGTTCTGCTGGACCAGTCTTCATGATCCGGTTGAATAAAGACTCGGCTCTTTTAAGATTTTCTGACATGATGGCTTTGGAGTTATTCTAGTGATTATGAATGAATGTTAACTAATGATACCGCTGGATGATGAAACTATTCACGTCAACTGAGATGAACGGAGTTGAAATGGATCGATGGCACGAGAAGATGATGGGGCCTATCAAACAGCTTAGGAGATGGAGGGTACGTCAATGAATTGATTTGATGGAAGTTATTCAACCGAAGCTTACTGAAGGTTTCTGATGTCGACACAATATTTTCCTACTAGTTGAAGATAACAATTTGATTTTGCATCGACATACGCACTGGAAAATTTTTCGAACCTAGCGAGCGATCAGGAATCGGGGGGTACTACAGGGGAGTAGAATTACCAGGAAAAAGGTGGCGGTGGGGTTGGAAACTTGATGATTTGGAAGTAAACAGCTATATTAACTTGAAAACACACTTCAATGGTCTATTTTGTTTGGTTGTGGTGGACTGAATACTGCAGTTCCCAATACCCTAATATAGCACACCGCGAAACATCGCACCGAACAGACATGTTCCCGCTACGATGGCTTATTCCCACGGAAAATCGTCAGCATTTTCGCAGACATTAGCGGGAATCAGGGTGTCGCACCACCAATGGCAAATACCCCAGCAGCGGAGGATTTTCCTTCCTCATCCTAAACCTCTGAATCCTTCATATGGGGCGACTTCGGATGGACAATTTTCATGGTTTCCGTTCCTATAAGAATGATCCTCCACCTCCACTATCCCCCACTATCCTCCACTATCCCCCACTATCCTCCACTATCCTCCACTATCCTCCACTATCCTCCACTATCCTCCACTATCCTCCACTATCCTCCACTATCCTCCACTATCCTCCACTATCCTCCACCAATACAATTTATTAATCCAGTTACCACTAGATCAATCCCACTAGATCAATTCCACTTGAGCTCCACTACTTCATTGCGACTTCACCATTTGTTACTAAAGATTTACAGTAACTACCAGAATTATCTGGCAAAGGCATACCCAATATATACTATGGGAAAATCCACAGTAAATTTTATGACACTATGTCAAAGTTCTTTTTATAATAATAAGAATCTTCCTACATTCTCTTCCCTCTATAAGTCTTTTCTAAACTCTCCCCTCTCTAAACTCTGTACTTCAACACAAGTTGTCAAAACTATCTTCACCTGGAGTTGCAAGTTGGATTTTATAAGAAAGGGTATCGGCAATGTAGCCTATGAAAGTCCTTGCATTCTCCACAGGTTGTAATTTTTGAAGAATCATTATTGATGATAAGTATTCACCTTAAATTCCTCAGATTTCAACTGTCTTTCTTTTCTCTGCTACGATTTGTTCCATTTTTTAAAGTGAATCTCTTCTCTTTACATCTACAGAATTATCATCTCATATCGTTTATTGGCTTAAGCCTTGGAATAGTAGTGCAAGTAACCACCCAAGGTCTTGCATCCGTTGATATAGTTAGGAACATCCAACTTCTCGTTGATGGAGTGTGCACCATCATCACCTCTACCCATTGGCAACAACAACACATCGACACCTAATTCTTGCTCGAAAGTAAGGGTGATTGGAATAGATCCACCTTCTCTGGTGAAGTCTGGAACAATACCCCAAACATCTTGAGTGGCGTAAGAAGCAGCAGTGAAGGACTCGTTAAATGGGTTGGAGACCCAGTAGTTACCGTCGTGAATCAATTCAACCTTTAAGGAGTTTGGAGACTTCAACTCGGCGAATTTCTCTTGAACATGCTTGAATACCAATTGGTCCAATTTGGCAGATTCGATGTTTGGAACGGTTCTAATGGAGAATTTACCAATGACCTTGGCTGGAATGACAGTCTTGGCTCCAGCACCAGAGAAGGCACCTTCAATACCATGTAAAGACAAGGATGGGTATCTCCAACGGTGCTTTAACAAGTCTTGCTTGGTGGTGTGCAAACAGGTTTCAGAACCGGCAGCAGCATTGAACTCATCCACAGAGAAGTCAATCACATCGTACAAGGCATTTTCCTTGTCGGTAAGAGGAGCAATCATGTCCTTGATACCTTCGATTTGAATTTGTCCATCACTGTTCACCAAAGTGGCCATGACCTTAACCAAGTCGGTCATTGGCTCAGCAATGGTTCCACCGAAAACACCACTGTGCAAGTCGGCTCCTGGTCCATTGACAATGATTTGATAGTAGTTGCATCCACGTAAACCATAAGTCAAAACTGGCTTGGTGGTACCCAACCAGTAGTTGTCAGAAATGGTGACTTGGTCAACACCGGCAAAGTATCCCTTGGCCTCACGAGCAATCAACTCGTCCAATCCAAGAGAACCACTCTCTTCCATACCTTCGAAACACACCACCAAGTTGACAGGGAATTCCCAGCCCAACTCTCTGTGAGCTTGGATGACATTCAACCATCCAAGAACTGGGCCCTTGTCGTCGGTAGAACCACGGCCATATAACACGTCCTTCACCTCGTCATGAACTAAGGTGAAAGGGTCGGTGGCCCAGCCATCCTCCTTGGCGGCTGGTTGAACATCGTAATGTCCGTAAACCAATACGGTCTTCTTGTCTGGAGAGTTACCGTAACGACCCAAGATCACTGGTGGCAATTGTAAGGTAGCATCAGCTACTGGTGGAGGTTGGGTACCCAACTCTCTACGTTGGATGTCAGAGAATCCCAACTCGGTCAATTCCTTGATCAAAAACTCACCCATCTCCACCACTTTTGGACGGAGGGTTTCATCTCCAGAGACCGAAGGAATGGCAACAGCCTTTTCCAAACGAGCAATGAATTGAGGCTTCAACTCGTCGATTTTCTGGAACAATGGTTCTAATGGTAACTTTTCGTAACTCATGATAGCGATGAAAGTAGAAGTTCAAGTGATTGGGATGGGATCATTTTGGCCGCGGGATGGTGGAGGTAGTGGTAGTGGTAGTGGGCAGGTAGAGATGGCGATGTGCAGTCCTTGTTCCCGTACTATGGGCGGCGCCGTCTACAACCGCACGGGTGGTGACGGGGGCCAGAGTCAGCGAGGGAAGGTGAAGACAGATGAGCCGTAGAAGAGGTTATGAGGAAGGTTATAAACAGGGTGAGAAAGTGGGGAATCGTCCCGGAGTATAGAGGTTTATGATGTAGTAGAAAACGTAGCTGTAACCTGTTAAATGTGGCATGTTGTTGGCTCTGGTTTGAAACGTGGAGTCCGAGTGAAAATTGTGGAGAGAGCAAAACAGCAAGAGGCACCGAGAGATGGTGGAAAACGAGGCACCGAGAGATGAGGAAAATGAGACACCTCAATGAAACCACAGTGATACCTCAAACCACAATGAAACCATTAGAACTCTAAAGAGAATTCTACAGAGACCTCTACAGAGAATTCTTCATTGAATTTGTTTGAATCAGGTGGGAGAAGCTGTGCAAGTCCGTCTGGTGGTCCATCCGATAAAGTTCGTTGGTAGTCCATCTAAAAAGTCCGTGAGTAGTCCGTAGTAGTCTGTCTGGTCCATCTAGAAGTCTGTCTGCTTAGCGAAAAGTCTGGAGCCCGTAATCTCAACTATTCTACACCACTGTGACTTATTTGTCGAGTTCTGGAACCCAAACTGCTCCCTTTATGACAGTCAACTACATTGGATCGAATTTACTGCTTGTTCTGTTGTAGATTCCTAGTAATGTTGCGGTAATGTTGCGGTAATGTTGAAGCTGTTCTCGGCTTACTATTTTATCCGACCGAGAACCCGCGAAATTCAGTAACGATTGTCGTTATAATTGGCCGAGATGAGCACTTTCACACTACTCTACGTTTGCTTCAGTAGTTTGTTTGTAGTGGGTAATTTCCTTCATAAAATCACTTTCCTTGATGTACTTGATCAAGAACATAATAATGGCGATTTCGTCCCATTAACCATCCTCATATCTTCTTATTCTCTCCCAGTGCTCACTCAGAGGAAACCACTAGGCACCTCTAGAAATGTAACGTACCTTTTCTCAACATTGTAAGCACACTACCTAACATCCAACTCATGTCCAGTAGTCCCCGATCCAGTCCCAGGTCTAGTTCTAGCTCCAGTTCGGAGGATGAGGGCTTCTCCGTTATGTCACTTCTAGGGGTGGAACACAGCTCTCCTAAGAAGAAAAAACAATCCACACCCATCCCCAATTTTGGAACTGTGACCTCGATATCTACAGCACCACCAGATCTCTCCGAGCTCGAACTCGAGATTCCCGCCATATTTCAACATGATGCAGTTGCAAATGAACAGCTCCATCAGCTGAGAATGGACCTCCAACGGCTGATTCTAGAGGAAGAGTCCAAAATCCGCTCTGAATACAACGAATTGGTCCTGAAGAAGAAACAAATCATTACCGAGTTAAATGACAATGGAACCAATGGTGTAAAGTCATATTCCTTAGAACAAGATAGTGAACTTGTGGAAAAGATCATCAAAGAAGAAAACCACCACAGCTCGTGGTACGTGCCCAATCGTCATTTCCATGTCTTCGATATGGTCCACTCAATACAGCTACCTTCCTCCTTGCAATTCTCCATCCCATCGTCGCTATTCCATGATATCACCAATCCACAACGTCAAAAAAGTATAACGAACCGACTCCAACCAGCTCTTACTCTGTTTGTCAATTATGCCTTGAGCAATATCACCAATATCCTCCAACTCCAAAAGGTTAATCAATTTCTTGTTTCATGGCCACGGACGCTAATCCCTACTGAACCCATCAACTCACAAGTTCTAATGGCACAATTGTCTCTGATTGGGGTGAAAACAGACTATATAAGTCCCAGAAAAGGTAGCAAGGGTATTCCACTAAAATTATCGCATTTCAACCATAACCTAAAGCTATGCATTCTTCGTATGGCTATCGTGCTCAATCTTCATTTGATAGGCTCACCAAAAGATACCTACTATGACCAACTCTTAGAATCGTTCATGCTAGTACTCTGTGATTACCATGCCAATGTGACGGAAACTGACTTTCTCCAGGAGTTTGTGATATCGGTGTTTCCTAGGTTGGTCACGGCATTTTCTGAGTTGGTATATGAAGACCGTTACTGTCGTCAAGATTTCTGCTTCCGGTTCTATCTAGTGATGAAGTTCTGTATCCGACCAGTTCATTATGGCCAGGATTCGCCATCGGTGCTGTTGACGGAATATGAACTTCACTACAATATCCTACGGTTATTGAACGTGTTTTTTGCTGCCTCTTCAGAATCAATTCAGGTGGTGGTAGCTGCTTTAAGCTTGAGATTCTGGACTTCGGATGAATCACTTCTTTTAAATGATCCCTCTGAGTTGATGCCTTCTTTGGACACTATTGGCCGGCTTGTGGACCAGATCACTGAAATCAACCTAGTGAAAAGTTTTGATAATGACAATCCGGATGTGATCAATGGGTTCTTTCTCAATTGTCATCGCGTGGAACTTTTACCATATCTCCTCCGAGAGCTGTATATGAACAATTCCGTATCACCGAAAGGTTCAGATAGTTCGGACTTTGATCCCAAAACCTATGAAGCAACCCGAAACTCCAACGTTCTCCGGTTGAAGAATATCGTGGGGCAGCTCAACCAACTCCGCAATTACTTCCATAGTGTCATCCGCATGATCACCTATATCAATACTACATCCACCTATCACCGAGAGGAATTGGCTCGCCGTGCTACCATTGCCTACCACACTGCAAATTACGTCCATAATCGCTTTGATAAGGATCTACGCTTGATATCTCAGGATTTCTTCTACAACTAATCTATCTCATCCACCCCAGATTAAGACCCAAAAGTACCTTCTACCAAGGAATTGACCCGCTAAACATGTATATGAAGTTACGGATGGTCCGGCACGAGGTCTTTGGTCATCCAAACATCCAGCTTTGCTCCATGCATCTCTCGTGGCAGCTGTCATCGTCACTATTGGGTTAAATGCCCGGACCGAGCCAGGCCCGAGAATCCCATCAACGTGTGTGCTGACGTAATCAATCTCAGGTACTCAATACTACTTAAGTGGCCCTGACTCACTTGTCTCCAGGTTGCATTTGAACCAATAGTTTCAACCTTTTACCAACAGTGTTATTCCCGAGATTATTACGTGTGGCCTCTAAGCTCAACAGACCTTCCACCGCTTCCATTTATTCCTACCACCAACTCTCCCTAGCTGCAATGACTCAACATTCCCCCGTCACTTACACCAACCCCGAATTGTCTCCCGCCGAAACTCTTCCAGGTTGTGTGGTCGAGCTTCCCTATGGATTTGGCCCGCTCCCTGAACAAGCCAAGAACAAGCGTATCTTCTTCTTCGACATCGACAACTGCTTGTACCCCAAATCAACCAAGATCCATGATTTGATGCAAGTCAAAATCCACAATTTCTTCAAGGATAAGTTGGAACTCAACGATACAGACGCCCACAATTTGCATATGGAGTACTACCAGACTTACGGATTGGCCATTGAAGGGCTCGTGCGTAATCATCTGATCGATGCATTAAGCTACAATGCCGAAGTAGACGATTCGTTGCCTCTCAAGTCGGTATTACCATACCGCCCAAAGCTTAGGGAATTACTCCTTTCCCTCCGTGCCTCCAAAGAATACGACTATCTTTGGTTAATCACTAATGCATACAAGAACCATGCCCTCAGAGTGGTTTCGTTCCTCGGATTGGGTGACATCTTTGATGGCTTGACCTTCTGTGACTACGGTAAGTATCCTATCATTTGTAAGCCAATGCCTCAATTCTTCAATCTGTGCTTGGAAACCACCAACGTGGATTTCAACGATAAGGAAGCCGTTTCACGTCAATCGTTCATTGATGATAGTGAAATCAATGTCAAAGCAGCACTTGACTTGGGATTTGGTAATGTGATCCATTACGTTGAGTTTGAGAAGGATTTGGCACACATCAAGACCAAAGACGATTTCTCTCGTTACTATGGTACTGGTGATAATTCGGACCCTTCCAAAATCAAGATCATTACCGATATTTTACACTTAAAAAGTGTATGCTAATTCACAGCACCCCTGATAAAATCCCCATTACTCATTACTTGTTAGACAGCTCTATAGACTAGAATTCTTGAAACTCAAGGCACATAATACTAATCGATTTTCAATCTCGATCCGTCAATTCTCCAGGTATTAGGTGAGTCACTAGGTAAATTACCCTGGTTAGAAGCTAGCTTTTATGCAGTTCAGTTCAATCCCCGCCACATAAAGGATCTAATCAAACATCAATCATTGATAATCTACAATAAATACCGCAAATCTTCATGTTACTATTAATATTTAACAGACCCAATGCTTCATTAGATATTGAAAATTACTCCTGCCAGTAGTACCATTATCTATCTCAATAAATCAACACTATAAATCCACTATACCCTACAATTGACCTAATCAATGTCTTCTCAGAATCAAACCTACAAAGCTAGAATCATCTTCCTTCATGGATACACCGAATGTGCCTCTAGTTTTTATCACAAGACTTCTGACATTAGGAAACAATTGAACCAGCTCAACTACAAAACTGTCTATCTCAATGCCCCAGTATTGTTACAACCTGAAGATGTTCCTCCTAAATTGGTGGAATTTTCTGCTAATGAAGCTCATAAGAGAGGTTGGTGGGCTCATCCTAAAGGAGATGAAGGGTTCAGGTTGGACAACACCATCCAATGCGTCAGAAATTACATTGATAAAGGCATCATAGTATCGGATGAAAGAAACGATGTGATATCCCAGGAGGTCGAACAGGATTCACACCTCCCCATAGTGGGGCTTGTGGGCTTCTCCCAGGGTGCAGCCTGGGGTGCCATGCTTGCGGATAAGTTCGATGCCACATTCAAAGTTCCGGCCTTGAAGTTTGCCGTTCTATACTCAGGCTGTAAGGTTGATTTAGTGGCCACCAACAATGGAGCTTTTGAGTACTTGTACCCATCGGCAGTGTCCAGAAACGATAACATCAAATATTTACATGTGCACGGAGAGAAGGATGACATTATCCCACTTGAGCTCGGGATGACCTTCTACAACACCGTCAAGGAAAACTCCGACCTTATCATTCATTCAGGAGCACACCTTGTGCCCAATTCGGGATCCAATGTCCAGGAAGTGGCTGACTGGATTCATGCACATGATTTATAAGTGTGCTTTATGATTATGTTAATTCGTACTTATACTTATTGGTTTCAGTCATTTATTGGAGTTCATATGAAGAACATAACCGGTGGTTGGATCCGATCAATGCTGTAACAATTCACGAATTTTTGCAGTCTTAAGTAGGTTTGTTTGAGGTTTGTCTATATAATGTATTCACAACTCATCATTCTCTCTCTTCTTGGTAGGCTTTTTAGTAGAGTTCTCGCTAAGCTTCTTGGTGGACTTTTTGGGCTTCTTGGTAGGCTTCTTGTTGCGACGATAGAAGGAAAAATAGTTCTTTTCTTTAGCAGATAATGGTCCTTCAATTGGTTCAGCACCTGACACTTGTATCACCCATTCACTGATTTTTGTCTTATTATTCAACTTCTCTGTTTCGTGGCGTACCAATTTGTTGGTTTCCTTGTCGTAAAAGAAAAGTCCCGGCACTTTGCCCTCCAATGGCACTTCCTGTCCATCAACCTTAACGGTTCCATCGATGGTATTTTGTTTGACAGGCATAACGCCGAAATTGGCCACCCCTAAAAAATCTATAGCCAAACTTCTCATGAGTGGACTGATCTGGTTGCTCTTGGTGACAAGCAAGAATTTGGGCTTAGCTTCAGTCAACCAAGGGCCTAAAGACTGGCTATTAACCCCAGGAAACTTCTTGACATAATTCTTAAGACGAGAGGTGAGGAACGCCGACATAGGTTTTAATGCCCTTTCACCATTGTAGACTTCGGCAGCATGGCGGCCTTTCTTGTTGCTACCTTCACTATACTTGGGAGGACGGAACACCATGATGGTTGGAAATCCCTGGACTTGATACTGAGCACAGAGTGGCTTGTTGGAGTCTTTATCACAGTTGACAGCAGCCACATTTACGGCGTATTGACCGTCCCTATGCATGAGTTTGGCCAATTTAGTATAGGCAGGCACGAGTTGCTGGCAGTACCCACACCATGGGGCATAAAACTTGACTATAGTGGTGTAATTGGACTTGTGGATCACCTTTTCAAAGGTAGAAGGTGTGAGCTCGAAGATATTTGTATCTGAGGCGTAAACATCGCCCAGGGCCCGTGCCACCACCAACACCACTAGCTGAAATAGAATAACCACTCTATGAAGCATTGTTGAACCTATAAGATTTTTTGGTGGGAAGAAATGGAAATGACTGGATTGCAAGTGGAGCTATAATGGTGCGAAAGATGATACGAAGACGTTGATGTGTCCTGAGAGGGTGCGATCTCGGTGTAGGATGAGAACCCCGATAAGAAATGGCATAAGAATGGCATATGGAACAGAGGGAAATGTTTGGAAATTTATAGCTACATTGATTCCTTGGAATCTTACGCCTTTGGATGTTTGGGCAGCCTAGCCAACTCCAAAGGATGGAGACTTGAGATGTCCATTGGCATTACATGATTATGGTAATTGTAACGTGTATTCCGATTCTCGTGTAGTTATGAAAGATGATCATAGATAAAGTCTAGTATTTGTTATTTAAATTATCCATTATCAATATGACAAACGCCGGATACCTTCAAGGCACCCAATGCAGCCGGTTTGTGGATTGGTGACACCGTGGGTTGGAGCTCAAATATAGACACCAACAAAGTTCGAGACGTAGACAGCACTGGCTCCAATGGACACGGAGGCAACCAAGGCCTTCAAGATGTAGGAAACAGGAGAGATGGATCTCTTATCAGCCATGAGGGTCAAAGTCAACGATGTGAAGGCTATAGTTAGTATTTTGGGGTCAGACTAAGGGCTTGCATAATACGTACCAATGATGAGCAAAATGGCGGTAGCACTGGCCGAATTGGCGGTCCATCCGGCCGGAGTGATCTCATAAGACCCATTCAGGTATATGATAATGTAGTCCTCGTGGTTTCTTTGCAAACTCATGTTGATCGATATAGTTAGACTGTTTGTCGTGTTCGTTTGAAGTGGGTGCGACACGAGGGAGATGGAATTTTCATGCACTATGAAGTCTAATAGCCACAATTGGAATTGGAAACTTGATAGGTAGTGAAAATATGTGGGAGGGGTTGGCGCTAGCTTGGTTTATCGGTATGTTTTGTTTCTTTGTTGGTAGATATGGGTGTTGTGTGGTGAACTGTGGAGGAAGTCATGAATGTCGCAACCATACTACCTTGAGGATGTCGCGCTTGGTTTGAAGTCCTGAACCATGAACACCCACCGGTATCAGTCTAAGAAACGATACGAGAATTAATACCTCCTTTGTTCAAAGGTGAATATCCCCTTGATTTCTATAAGTAGATTTTATTGACAAATTAGAAGTAACTGTGAGATTCACAGCTCTCTTGTGTAGCTTGATCGTTATCCTGGTGGATAGTTACATCACCACTATTGTGCAATAGCGAGCCAGTAAGCAGGGCAAAAATTCAATTACTTAACTTAATAACTCCTTTATACTATGAGATTATAATGAACATAATTCTTCTAAAAGGACCCCCTTATTGGTCCTTTTAAAAATTTAATGGGCTCCGTTCTAATTTGTTCTCACCATCAAAACCTAACATCAAATGTCGCACTTCACCATTCACATTAACCTTCCTTCTTTCCATAATGAGTGGCTGGAACACTATTGACTCGGATGCAGTAAGTACTTTGGACCCTTTGTGACTTCAATTCTAACCTCAGGGTGTGTTTTCCGAACTTATCGAAAAATTAGGAGTACAAGACGTTGAACTCAATGATCTTTACGCCATAGATTCCGATGGTCTTCAAGCATTGGATCCAGTTTATGGAGTTGTTTTCTTGTTTAAGTACGGTAAACTCGATAGACAGTTTGCTGTTGATGGAAACAAACCCATCACAGGAGAATACGACACCAACTATCAAGAAAAAGGTATCTTTTTCGCCAACCAAACCATTCAGAATGCTTGTGCCACTCAAGCGGTATTGAACATCCTTTTGAATGTGGATCTGATTGACGTGGGCGCCAACTTATCTGAATTCAAATCTTTTGTGACTGGATTTGATGGCGAAATGGCAGGAGAAACAATTTCAAATAGTGATTTAATTCGTTCTGTTCATAACTCATTCTCCTCTCCTAACTCCTTCATCATAGATGAAAACAAAAAACCTAACCAGAATCTGGATGACAAAAACGATGGACTCTTCCATTTCATTGGATATACGTTTAGAAATGGACATATCTATGAATTCGATGGCTTGAAATCTTATCCGATAAAACACGTCGAATGTTCAAATAAGGCGGAATTTTATCAGAAATTACCCCAAGTAATCAACACAAGAATCTCGAAATACGATGACAGTGAAATGAGATACTCATTGTTGGCAATTACCGATAACAAGTTACAAACCTGCCAAAATAACAACGACATAAACGGTATGACCAACCAACTTGATAAGAGAGATGCTTGGAAAAGGGAAAATGAGTTGAGGAGACATGATTATCTTCAATTGATTATCAAATTACTAAAGGATATCAGTACCAACAGTTCAGATGAAGAATGGGCCCAATTAAAAAACCTGGCCCGTGAAAAAAGTAAAGCAGAGTATCAGTCATATATTGGAAGATAATTGGAAATATTAAGAATTCTATACATTACTCATAACTTGAAAAACTGAACAAGCCTCCACCTGTACCTCTACTATGCCTAGAAAAGTAGTCAAAGTCAATACTGACGGCATTTCCTAAGAGAATGGCTCTTTGATCAAGAGTTAATGGTCCTGCTACCGATGGATATATATCACCCATTCCTTCAAAAGATGCTGGATCCATTCTCACAATGTAGACACCAGTATCGGTGAACATTTCTCTACCTAATCCCACCCAGTTTCTGTCAACGGAGCCGATCACAGATCCATTTCCATCGGAAACAGGGAAATCGAATGATAAGAAAGGTGCATCTATTTTACCGAATTGAGCATAGTCTTGAGTCTCCTCATCTTCTAACTTGAATAAGTTATATCTTCTCCTCCATAAATGCCAACTTTGTATAGATTCACCTAAAGGTTCAAGCATGATTTGATTATTCTCATCATAACCAGGCAAGAAACATTTAATATGTGAATTTATGAATGAAAATGGTCTTTTGATCGTGAGTAACAACTCGCCCTGGTTGTTGAAGACATCAATGTCGAAGGGACGGTGTAATCTGAAAAACTGTCTACCAATCATTTTGAATAGTCCTAAATCCTTCTCTTCCATATATCCAACCTGTTCACCCATGGAATTCATTATTTTGTAGCGATTAGCTTGTTCGAACCCAAGAAACATATTCATGAATTCAATTTGTCTTTCTACCACCAATGTGGGTTCTTTGAGAAGTTGGAAGATTCCATCTTCTGGGGTGATTAATCCGTTTTTATTTGGAGGAATATTGAACACTGTATGGCTTGATGCTGGAGACCCTTGGAATTCAGAAAAATTGCTGGAAGGGTTGGTGTGGTAAGGGAAGTCATTTTGGTTTTGCTGAGAAGCGTTCTGTTCTTGTCGTTGCTGGGCTTGTTGTCTTTTGTAACGCAGCACTTCCTCTTCGGATATTTCATTGGTAAACCTGGTTCGGTTACGTGGAAGCAATAGTGAGCTCGAGCTGTGAAAGAAACGACCTGAGCTTATCAAATTGGATCTAAAGCTTCTTGTGATCATCATTATGTATCAGAAGAGAGATCAGCTGAAGTCAATGGCAAGGCGGTGGCAATCTCCAAGTATATGATGATCACTATTCTATACATTGCGTATTAGGTCGTGCGAAAGGGCTAATTGGCCATTCTGTCACAGGAATCAAGTACACTAGACATAGGATTTATAAAGCAGTTGATGATTTGAAATATTTGGTGGCTTCTTTATTCACTTCTTAAATTAACCTAGTTGAAAATAAAGTGATATTATGAAAATTAAGTGATATCAATTATTGTCAATACTACACAAGATACATGAAATGAATCGATTGAAAGGTGGTTTTAAGGAAATTATATGTTACAGTATCGGTATAGAATTAATTATGTGAAGCTGACTGGTGTTACTAACTTCTCCAAAAGAGTCGGGGTCTGTACGAATACAGAAAGACCTATGGTGTTCTTTCGTATATTTGATATGTCTCTGTTGATTAACTTTTCGCGGGGAGGAACTTTCCATAGTTTTGTGATCCATAATAACTGGTTTCAGTTAAGCGAACCATTTAAAAGATATAGCATAATTGGCTCGAGATATGTCTTTGACATCATGATTTACATTGTTTTGGCAAGAATAATTTCGGGAAGGAGTCATCGATGGAATCAGCGAATTACCTACTGAACCAACCAAGGAGTTTCACAGTATCCGATTTAATTCCATACTAAATCTCTGGACTATCGGGACACCTGGAGACACTTTGCCTGCATCTTCTCCTGTCACCTTCATACCAGTTATTCGTTCCCATTGGTAATTTTCAAAGGTCTGTCTCGGGACTGGAGTTCCAGGTATCCGAGCATAACATCCGTCGGCATTAGCCTTCTCAACCGGTCCACCGGCCCATGTGAAAAATGACTAGGAGTCATCGCGACTTTAACCCCATATCTTCCTGCATGTCTTGAAGTACCGAAGTGAAATAGGTGATAAATTAGTAAACAGTAGAGTTCGGGTCTACCACCACCATGAACTGCTTGTCCAGTTACTATTGGGTGAACTTCGGTGATAAATTTCCGTGATTTATTGACTACAAGTATCTATTGGTATGTTTTAATAAATAACTATGCTAACTTTTTAGTCACAGAAGCAATAGGGTCGTCGCTACTTAAATGCTTCTTCATGAATTCGTATACAGTAAAGGTAACAGCTTGACCTGGTGCCACTCTCATGATTCTTGGGGTGATACCCTTATATAAAGCTGCAGTACCTTCTTCCTTGATCAATTGACGTCCGATCTTGACGATTCTTACCATGCCGGATTCGTTGGAAGCAAAGGTGGTCTTTTGTAATCTGGTTTTGATGGTATCTAATGGAGCATTAGATAATGGACCCAAAGCACCAGAAAGTAAACCAATGAGGGAAGTTTCCCATGCTGGTAAAACCTCGGTATGGTGATATTCTTGTAAGTATTCTTTTATTTTGGAGTAAACGGTAAAGTTAACACCTTGGTTGGTGGCTTGTCTGGCAGCGGTTAAAGACACACCTCTGTAGAAAGTCTTGAAACCTTCTTCTCTGGCAATGACATAGGCAGCATGGGGAGCGTTTCTGTATTTTGGAACATCCAATGGGTCGGCCATGGAGTGATGTTGAGCCTGCAATCTGATCTTGACCACTTCCATTGGATTCACCACCAACACGGCTTCGGTGATACCTGCACCCACACCGGCAATAAAGGTGTTTCCCGTGGAAATTGTACCATCTTGGTTGTACAACAACGATCTGTAGAATTCGTAAGACGAGAAACGAAGGGCCATCTTGGGGACAATTCCAATCACCACAGCTCCCAATCCCTTATACAACGACAAGAATGCTTCTTTTTGGACAATATTGATACCGGTTTTAATGAAACCTGGAGGTTTTTGACCCGACTTACGATACAACTGCATCCGAACCTTGACGGTATCTAAAGGGTGACAACATAATGCTTCAAATAATCCGGCAGTACCACCGGCAATCAAATCTGTGAGTGAAGTTCCTTTCTTTTGTGTAGACATGATAAAGAATAAAAACCAAGTTTTTCAGTATTAACTGGACCACTGGACAACTAGCACTATTTATAAAAATCCGGGGTCCCACTTGGGGGGTGTGAAATTGGTAACATCCCTTGCCCCGAGGGTGTTTGTGAGGTGAGCACATGACGAGGCCGCGGGTCAAAGAGTTCAATCAGGACAAACGGAAGCACTTTTACCGAGACGACCTTGGGCGTGCGGTGGCTCGATGGTTGTATGCCGATGGGGGTTGGCTGATAGGCTGATGGGCTCAAGGTAAGTGGAGCCGGTGCAGATCCGGGTTTGATCCGAAGCTGGACTACGGCCAATATCATTGGTCGACAACGTGGGCCATAGTTCCAGCCTAACTCCGAGTGTGGGGGTGACTCGAAGTCAATAGTCCGGGGTAGGCCGGGGAAATACTTCCATGGCCGGAGTCAAACTATTGGTAGATAAAGTGGGGCGGGACGGATGATGAGGATTTAGACTGGTTAGTTTTTAAAGCTTGATTGGATTGATAAGATTGATTGGTTGATCGGTTGGACTTTGTAATGATCTGAGTGTTTATTTTGTGGTTGAATTTTTTGGATTAGGTATTTTGGTGTTGGTCTTTTGGTTTATGTGTTATGGTGGGTGACTGTTGAGCTGTTGGGGTATGAAGATGTGTAAATGTTGACGTTCACTGTAAAATGGACAGTTTGTCTCCTTTTGTCTGCTTGGATTTGTTTCCTTTTGTCTCTGGATGTGTTTATTTGGTATAAAAAGGCTGTAATTATCTGCTGGTCATATGTTGGATGGGAATCATCTCCCAGAGTGATCGATCTCTTGTCGTAACTTCTATCCGGATGTGGAACATATTATTGTATTATATCCATCTTCCACCAATTCTTTTAAGGGAAGTAATTAAGGTTGATTTTTGGAGTTCAGTGCATTCATCATTTATTTACATGCTGTGATTTAATATTAAATTACGGTGGTTTGTTGTATTAATTGTATAGCAAATCGGAAACTATCCGTTCTGTAAATTTATGGTTATTTCTTAATCATAGGCTAACAAAAGAAACTTATAGTTATTCAAGGAATTTTACACCATTATGGTAGCCACATCGAAATTCACATATTTGGGATTTTTGAACAAAATGTCTAAAAAATAGAAAAATTGCCATATCAATAAATTTACCGAATCTTGAACATATAACGGTAAACCATGGAACTCAAGCCATGTTTCTGTTCGAGTTTTCAAGAATTGTAAATGTGTTCTAATGAGCGTATCTATTGATAGTAAACGGATCCACTCTGCGGAACTGGCCTCTTGACTGTCGTAAATGATATGAATTGGAGCAGTTCTGAAAAACATGAGCAAATCCTCGTTTCTTTGTTGTTAGTATAGTTCAAACCGATAAAAATTGAATACATACCTTCGATAATCACTAGCTAGACTTTTCTCATCGAAGAGGCGATCAATAAGTACCAAATTAGTTACAATCCGTTGGAAAAGGTGATACAAACCGCCTTGTTGCTTTTTGTCCCTTATAGCTAGATATGTTACAGATAATGGATTACGATAATCATTCATTTCATTCGTAATGGTTAGTTATTTATTTGTATTTGTGAAAGATTACGCATATATACTAGTGGTTTGCACCCATTTAATTTACTTTTCATTGGCAGTATTCAAAGCAGCAGCAGCATTTGCGGTGGCCACAGAAGGTTCCAATTTGGATTCTGCTTCTTCCTCCTTCTTTAATTCAGATAATCTCTTTGCTTCAGCGTGAATCAGCTGGGCATCCCTACTGATACTTTTGTAGAATTGGTGCACCTTGACTCCTGCAGTAGATGAGGCAGCTTGCTCGTAGTATTTGGAAAGTTTGGCAGTGTAAGGAGAATTTGCAATCAGACTGGTCCATGAACCAAGAGTATTTTGCACGTTAGAAAGGTTCTTATTTGCGGCGGAATCTGGCTCTTGAGAGTGGATAAATTTCTCATCTAATCCAGTGAGGAAACTCTTGAATGAGTTACTGATACCCTTTTCGTTATCCACTTCAATAGACTTCTCCACGATCTTATCACTAAGAACGTACCCCTGACTCAAGATTTGTGCCATAATTGCATACTTAGGTTTTTCCTCTTGAGAAATATCATCATATTGACTATCACCAGTGATAGTGGTGCCTGCACCCAGTTCCTCATCGGCACTGTAAGCTGGAGGATCTCCTGAACTTCCAGATGATTCTACCACTTCAATTGGTACACCATCCAATTCAGCATCATTAAGCAAGAGAGCAGTACTCAATGCCTTTTCGGAGTCAAATACTATTTGAAAAGATTGAAATTTATCGGATTTTTCAATTGGGTTGATACTTCTGATCTTGCCACAGAAGGAGAAGAATTCTCTAATCTTTGTGACATTGACTGTGGTTGGAATATGAGAGACGGTTATAGTAGACATGTTTAGATGTTTAGATGTTAATAAAATGATGGTTTGGGCCTTCCCCCACTTTTATAGTTTACTTCAATATTGATTGCTGCGAATGTGGGTGGTCATCCTTACACCGCCCCGTTGAACCAACTTATTGCTAGTGGCAAACTGAAGCTTGTGGGTGTGGGTTTTTTCGATTGGACTGACAACATTGCTCAGGTAAGTCGGAAACTTTGTGTCATGAGGTACCAATAGTGAAACATTGGAATTTTCGAGACATTATCATCGTTGATTGCCCTGATTTTGCGAGGGTCAAGGTTGCATCGAGAAATATTATGAAGTACACGTCATAGGGGTTACGCTGTAATAGGGAAGGTATCACAACATCTACAATATGATCTACAATTGATCTACAATATGATGTAAATGATGGCGAGGCTAGCGACAAAAATTGGCCTGTTGTTTCAGTCGTTTCAGCCGTTCCAGGGGGGTCTGTAGTGGATATTGCTCCCCTTCAGTAAGGATTAAATTGGTGATGAAAATACTTCAATTTTTGTCAAATTGATAGAATTTCATTTGGGCAATAAACTCCCCCACCTACTCTAAAAGAGCAATGTTGACATTCCGGTGGTGTTTGACGGGTTGTGGTGAGACCCTGAAGGCTGAGGCCATCTTTCACTATCTTTTCGCTGACTGCACATTATGCAACTGCCTGACGATTACGTCATAGGGAATATTTCAATATGGAGATCAAACAACTTTCTCGCAACACTATGGTTGAGATAGTCACTGGCGAGTCTACATGGGGGACCCAATAGAAGTCATTCGAAGACTGTGGAATCTTCAGAAACTTGTAGAAACCATGAATTACATCATCAAGGCTCTGTTGGTAAAACTTGTCCCAGTTTTTACATCAAGGCACTATTGGTAAAAGTTGTGCTTTTTTACATCAAATCTATTTCAATATCATTAATTCATAACTAAAGAAGGGTTTGGCCTAATGCACATCTACCGATAGCACAAGCAGCACTAACGGTGTCTAAAATATGTTCCTCGGTCTCAGCCAACATTGGGTTGGTCTCGACGATATCCAAAGAGCTCAAAAGTCCAGATTGGGCAACTTCTTCGGCAATGAATAAACCTTCTCTCAAAGAAAGACCACCTTCGACTCTGGTACCAGTAGCAGGCACAAAGGATGGATCAATGGCATCAACATCGTATGACAAATGAACAGGGAACTTTCTGTCTGGGTTGACAGCGTCCAATGCCATCTCGACAACCTTACCGATTCCGTACTTATCAACGTGATACATGGAGAAGGCTGGGATATTGTACTTTCTTAAGATGGCCTTTTCTCCATCATCGACATCTCTCAAACCAATGTAAACCAATTTGTTTGGCTTCAAGTTTTGAGGAATCCACTCAAACTCAGGTGGGTAAGTTTCTGGGTCAATACCCATGACGAACGACATTGGACATCCGTGCAAGTTACCACTGTCGGTGGATTGAGGAGTGTTGATGTCGGCGTGAGCGTCGATCCAGAGAACACAAGTGTCTGGGTTGTGTTCCAATGCAGCAGAGACGGTAGCAGAACCAATGGAGTGGTCACCTCCAATGGTAAGAGGAAGTCTTCCGGAGTCCAAAGTGGACTTTACTTCATTGTGGATCTTCTTACAACACTCAGAGACGATAGCAGCGTTCTTGACACCGTACTTGTCCTTTTCATTGGACTTGATCTCTTCATAGTTGGTACCGTCCAATGGGTTGGCAATTTGAGTGTCCCATCCCAAAGACTTGATTTGCTTTTCGAAACCGGCGTTTAAGATATACTCAGGACCGAGTTCCACACCTCCTTTGGGTTGACCTCCGGAGAATGGAGCTGTGATGATGGTGGCCTTTTTGTTAGGGTGGAATTTGTATTCGACTAGATGTTAGTAATGAGATGAGATGCGACGGGAGGCAATGAGGTGAAATTTGACTTAAATGATCCCAAAGTTAGGTATTGACCACCCAAAACTAGTACATACCAGACATGCTAATGAGGAGGAGCATAAGTAGGTTCCCTAGGCCATTTATATAACATTGGGCTTGAGATGTTTATCAATCATGACAAAGGTGGATCGAGTGTTAAAGGCAGGAGCATGCGAATATCGCGTTCAATTGGGGGGGACTTCCATACGGGTAGGGAAGGCATATGCGGCACAAAACAATGCGGAGGCACAGGACGGAACCCATGGAAGGAAAAAGAGATATCGGGGCAAAACGAAGAAAAAAGGAAATGGCAAAGGAAAAGGAAAAGGAAAAGGGGAGAACACGGAAAGAAGTTTCCGCAAATTCCAACAAGGGTCAAACTATATTAACAAAAGCATTATGTGATGATCCTGTGAGTCTCTCATTACCTCATCCACTTTTGGCACTTCTGGTACTTCTGGTACTTCTGGTGCTTTTGACTTTAGTGACGTATTTGTCAGTCGCGACAAAAGTGGAATTGGTTGAGGGAAATTTCTACATTGTGAGGGAGTTTGAACCTGAAACTGAGGGTTGTCCAAGATTTGAGTTCTGAGGCTGCGAAAACTCGCAGCAACGTGTTCGGTATGATACCGTTTTTTGTGGCAGGCCCCAGCGAGTGCCGAAAACGATGCGGTAAATTAGTGATTGTGGGTGAGGAACGTGCGGGTTGTGGATCATGGATTGAGAGGTGGATCTGAGGGTAAAGCAAACAGCGTGACATATGGGAATGGATGACATACAAAGTAAAGTAGAAGTAGGGAACCTTGTAAGAATTCAACGATTGTATTGATTCCTTAATTGGACGGTATTTGGTGTTATGATATTTGGTAAACTCTCGGAGTATGAGACCGAGAATGAAACTATATAGAGGGTGTGTGGAGGACAAATATAAAAATAGTACCACTGGATATAGAGTGTGCAATTGACTTTTATTTGACATCCTCTAGGTACCTGTGAGGATTTGGTGATTTTTGGTTTTTGGAGGTGGTGGTGGTGATTTCTGGTGGTGATTTCTGGTGGTGACTTCGTCTATACTCATTCACTTTCTAATTATTCTGGTATTAAATTCTTGTGGAAGGCAATACTGTTCCAATTGTTCCATGGAATGGTTACTTGAGTAATTAATTCAAATCATTAAATATGTGACTGTAGGAAGATGTAGATTATATTCTACTGGCCATTTACATAAAATCATCTCCAATGTGTAATTACAAAACTTCCGTTATAAATTACTGGTTTAAGTTTACCAAATTATTTTAAACTGCAAATGCAAAATACTCCACAATTTGAATGGACTCGGGAGTTGGTCCTTCGAGAATTGTCCTAACTAGTGCACAATACTTAAGGTTGAGATCGTTGGAGTTTAATTACTACTGATATTATTATTAATGGCCGATATGGTAAATTCATATCAACTATTAGTGACTTTCTGGTGACTGTATAAATTCAAACTTGTGATTTCTTAGTGTTCTCCAATCCCAACTGCGAGAGTTGTTCCACAAACTAACAAAAATCACTACTGTAAGAGGATAGTGGAACATCTTGGAAGCAATTGCGGTTGAATTAAGAGATTTCAGAAACTTCCAGCCAGCCTGCCACTTCTTGAGAACTGTCACTTTTTGAGAAACTGCACTTCTCGAGGAACTGCCACTTCTTGAGAACTTCTGTGACCAGCCCCACAAACTACAATCTGACACGGATCTCCACAATCTTCCCGTCACTCCACATTCGTCCCGTCACTCCTAAACCACCAGCGTGACCTCTACCTCTCCACCTCGTGTTCCCCTGCCTTTCACTACTATAAGATCGGTTCTCCTCCGCAGCCTCAAGTGGGATACTCACACCGAACATCTCACCAACACGAGTCGTGTCGCATGGCCAAAGCCTAGACGAATACCCGAGATGTACCCAACCAACAGTTGACATCACCGAGTTACATCTGCTACACACGACCAAGTCCAGCTCATCGTGCCTCACGTGGCTCGGCTCACGGTCCATTTCTATTCTTGTGGATCTGGTCCGATCGTCAATCCTCTTCACTCCTCACATCCTCGTCACATTCTCATCTTGTTGTTCATTTCCTCTAGTCAATACGGCCAATTTCGTCCAATTACTTCTCTTTTTGTTCTCTTTTTGTCTCTTTTCTCTAAGCTATCCGAATCTTCCTGCCCACCTGTCACCACCCGGTGCTTCCTAACCTTTTAACCCCACACACTACTGTTATCTATCATAGTGCATCGCGATTCACGTGGCCCTATTCGACCCTTAGTAGCACGTTTTGCAGACCAAGTTCCACTTGTTTAGTTTATCCTCCAACCATTACTGAAACACGCTTAACTTGAACGGAGAGTCCAACAAGTTCCGCCATGAAGTTTGGTAAGACGTTTGTCAACCACCAAATCCCAGAATGGTCCATTTATTACATGAACTACAAACACTTGAAGAAGGTGATCAAGAGTATTGACGGTGTGGCCAATGATGATGATCCTGCTTCCATTGTGGAGAAGATTTCAGCGGTGATTGCATCGTTTTTCTTCGAGTTGGATAGAGATATCGAAAAGGTCAATGAATTCTACAATAGTAAGTTCAATGAATATTACCGTCGACTCGACAAGTTGATTCATGTGTTGGGCTATTCCAATTCCACCATCAACCACCAGGTAGAATCTAACGAGGAGTTGGATGAGATCATTTCCATTCTTCTTGAGTTGCGGGCCATTTTCCGCAACTTGAAGTGGTTTGGTGAATTGAACCATAAGGGGTTCGTCAAGATCTTGAAGAAGCTTGATAAGAAAATCAACTTGACCATGAAGTCATTGCATGACTCGGACTCCGAACATCACTACGATTTCACTAGTGAGATTTCCGGTAACAATAAGGAGAATTATCTTGCTACAAGAGTCAATGCTTTACCGTTCTCCAATGGCTCTGAATTACTTACTAGTTTGGATACTATTAACAATATTTTAAATAAATTGGGTGATGACAATGAAAATGGGAAATCTGACCAAATCCCAAAGAGTTTTGAATTCCTCAAGATTGGAAACAGAAGAAGATATTCTTTTGATCAAGGATTCTTGGAACATTATTATGACCTTATTTCACAAAACTCTTATGAAGCCTTATTGAAGGATCTTTCGGAAATCACTGATAAATCAAAGCTTACGTTAAAGTTTTTGATATCTCTTTTATCAAGAGCAACTTTTGGAAATTCTGTCGAATGTATCGATGTTTTGTTTGATTTCTTGACTAACTTCGTATCAGAACATCCATCATATGAGGGTAATCCATTGTATGACAAATCCGATATTAGTGGTAGAAACTTTTTTCATCAATACATCACTAGTTTGGGAAAGAAACAAGTTATCAAAGAACAAATTGTCACACCAGGTGAATCCTCTGATATGGATAGATTTTTTGGTAACAAAAATGGTCCAGATGGTGGAGATAAGATCACCGATAACTCCATCCATGGTTTCAAATACATTTTAAACAGATTGGATAATGCCAAACTTAGAAGTGTTTTGATGGCATATGATAATTACTCAAGAACCCCATTACATTATTGTGCTCAATATGGTTTAAAGGATGCCACTAGAATTTTATTGAACTACCTTCATCAATGGGAGCTTGTTGACACCAATATTTCCATTGATAATGCTAAGACTTGGGGTGATCAAGAAGGTTTAACACCGTTACATTTATCAATTATTGGTAAACATCCAAAGACAACAGAAAATTTGATTTTGGCTAATCGAAAGAATACTTTGGCATGTCCAGAGCTCTTGTTATTAGCTGTCAGACTTAATTCCCCACTTATTTTGAATTCCTTGATCACTCAAGGAAAAATTGATATTGACTACACAGATGCAGAGCATAACAATGAAACCGCTTTGTACATCGCTGCCAAATTAATGTATTATAATCTCGTTGAATTTTTATTGGAAAATGGTGCTAATTGTGAATTAGGTGAGAACTTATTTGGTTGGACTCCTGTCTTCATAGCTGCTGCTGAAGGTGATAAATCTATCGTTAAATTGCTCTTGGAATTTGGTTGTAAATTTGACATATTCGATTTTTCAGGCTGGTTACCTATGGAACATGCTAGTTTACGTGGACATTTGGAAGTTGCTGAATTATTGAAACCTAGTAACACAAATTTGTTGTTATATGATGCAAATCATCCTGAGAATAATCTTCCAAGAATTAATGCATCTCAAAGTCCTCCAATCGATGCATCTAGACCAAGCATTTCGCCAACTAATACTTCTGAACTCATTTCTTCCAGGCCAGTCTCCCCGGATGAAGTTTCATCGATTGATAGATTACCTGAATCAACCCAGAGAACCGTCAATGATGTTTACAAGCAATTGAAGCAAACTGGATCATCTAGCTCAATTCCTAGATCTAAATCACCAGTTGCTCGACAAAGAAATAGAAGTGTTAAACCCATTAGATCATTTGGTCATCGTTATTTAAATGAAGATGAATGTTTGATCTTAATCACTTTGGGTACAACTGATCTTAGAGACCAATCTAAGCCGGTTGATTTAAACAAGATAAGTTTGGCTAAAACATTCTTCACTGAATTAGACACTGCTCTTTCCTTGAAGATCACTTGTCGTGATAAGACTACCAATGAGGAGGTTGAAATACCTGTCACTATTGATTTGCCATTAGAAGATCAACATGGAAGTGCAACAGACCCAATTTCATTCAAGTTAACCAATGGCTTGAATGCTGATGATGTTATTGTCACTTTTGATTTGATTCCTACATACCAGTATACTAGCAAAAAAGAAAAGATATTGGGAAGAGCAATTGCTTTATTGAAAGATGCTTATACAAGTGTTGGTGTGAACTTGAGGTCGTTATACAACAAAATCACATTACCTATCCTTGACTCTACTTCATTGGATATTTTGGGAAGCTTGAGATTTGAATATATGTGTGTCAAATCATTCAATCATAAAGCGATGAATATTACCAGATCTGATACTTATTGGAAACAATTGGTTTCAACCAGAGTGATTGGTCATAGAGGATTGGGTAAAAATGTCAGTAGCAGAAATTCTTTACAATTGGGTGAGAATACTGTGGAATCTTTTATTGCTGCAGCCTCATTAGGTGCTTCTTATGTGGAATTTGATGTTCAATTGACCAAGGATTTTGTTCCCGTTGTATACCACGATTTCACAGTGGCTGAATCGGGGGTAGATATCCCAATGCATGCGATGACAGTTGAACAATTCTTGGGATTGAAAGAAGATGAGAAGGAACACAAGCATCATCATTCAAATGGTCAAGCTCATACTGATGACATTGTACATAAAGTGAACAGACCTAGATCATTATCTTCATTTCCTTCTGCGCCAAATTTCCAAAATAAGTCCAAAAGTCATACTCATGTTGCCAACCTTAGACATGATGATGCCATTGATAAAGAATATAAGGACCAAATCAATAGAAAAATGTTACTTACTAGAACTTGGAAGAATAATGGATTCAAAGGAAATACTAGAGGATTTTCAGTTGCTTCCAACTTTGTTACATTGAAGGAATTATTCAAGAAATTACCGAAGAGTATCGGTTTTAACATCGAGTTGAAATACCCTATGTTAGATGAGGCTGAAGAAGAAGGAATGGGAGAAATCGCTATTGACCTCAATTTCTACATCGATACGATTCTTAAAGTAATCTATGATGAAAACACTGATGGAAGGGATATCATATTTTCTTCTTTTCATCCAGATGTTTGCTTGCTTCTCTCTTTAAAGCAACCTACCATTCCTATTTTATTTTTAACTGAAGCAGGAACTGCTTTTAGAGCTGATATTCGTGCTAGTTCACTTCAAAATGCAATTAGATTCTCTAAGAAGTGGAATTTGTTAGGAATTGTTAGTGCTGCTGAAACTTTAGTTCAAACCCCAAGATTAACTCAAGTGGTCAAATCTTCTGGATTGGTTTGCGTTACTTACGGTACGGAAAACAATGATCCTGAATTGGCTAAAATTCAAATGAAGGCAGGTGTGGATGCTGTCATTGCAGACAGTGTGTTGGCAGTTCGTGAAGGTATGAGAAAGGATCAAGAGAGCATGAAAGATCCAGAAGGAGCAATTAGCGAATAGTATATCTTATAGAGTTAATATCTTAGACAATATTAAATACGTACATGTAGAATTTAAAACTTTCTACTTTCAAACCAAATCCCTATTGATGAAGCTTTTGATGTCATTCAATTCAATTTCTTCATTAGTTAGCTAGTTATTTTTCATTGGGTTATTGGTTCAGTTGTAGACTTCCACTCAATTCTAAAATTTCATACCAGAACCAACAAGCCCAAACCCTTTCAATAACCAGTGATTATACCACATTGAAAGTCAGATGACCGATAACTTCCGTAGCATTAATAAAGCATCTTGATTCATTTTATATGGTTTACCTTCTTCAGTAATTTAATCAATCCCGTGATCTCGGGTACCAAATTTCAAGAACTGAGCATTGTGGGGGTTATTGGATAATGTCTGATATTCCTAACAATGATGGCTTCACTAGGCCCAATCAACCTATATCACGTACCAAAATGGTTCCATCAACCACATCATCATCTTCTTCTTCTCAAGCATCAGGGCCAGGGATCCATGGAATGCATGTGAATGCCGCTAGAGAAATGGTTAAATTACACACAAGAGGGCGTGTTCCTCAACAGATTCACTCCAACCCATCTCCATCTACTTCATCTAGTCTATCGAGTTCATCTACATCGTCTACATCAACACTCAATGCTGACAACTTTGCCAGTGCGTTTCCTGGGGCATCCAGAATACCAACCAACCCTGTGATGGCTCTGGCCCTGAAGGTATCGATCCCAGCAAAGGAACATTCAGGAGATTGTCAGAATCCACAATGTGAGCATTGTGGAAGTGTGATTATTCCTGCTCCAAGTGCATCTTTCCCAATTCAAGATAAGCCATCCATTACCATCAATGACTGGAGTATATATACCATCAAGAAACCCATTCTTAACTCTGCCGAATTGGACTACCTTAACGATAATAAATTTGACTACCCATTACCAGAAATGATCTTTGGAAACAACTTGGTGAAGTTGGTTAATGACAAAACCGGTGAATCGATCGAATTTGATGCAGTTTCGGCTTTGGATTCACTTGAACCTGACTGCAAGCTCAAGGTTAGTTATCATCAAGAGTGGCTTAATTCACGTCGTTCGAAAATGTCTTCACTGTCAGAAAAGTCCGAAAAGGCATTGAAAGAGAACTCCAACAAAGATATCGCCAAACTAACTGATAATTTAGATACTTTGAAGCCATATGATTGGACTTACTCTACAAACTATCGTGGAGTTGTCTCTGAAAATCTTAAACTTATTCCTACTGAAGAGCAAATCCCCGTCCAGAAACTTTTGAGACCGGATCCTATCCTCTTTTTCGACGAATCGATACTCTTTGAAGACGAATTGGGAGATAATGGGATTTCCATGCTCTCTACTAAAATCAGAGTCATGCCAACATGCTTACTACTTTTATGTCGGTTCTTCCTTCGTATCGATGATGTGATATTTAGAATAAGAGACACTCGGGTTTACATAGATCTCGAGTCAAATTTGGTGTTAAGAGAGTACAAACAGCAGGAATATCCATATGATGATTTGTTGAAGAAGGTAGCTCACAAGAACTCCACTTCCAACGACCCTAAAAAATTGTTAAGAGACACGAATTGGGTGGCGCAGAATATACCCGTCGTAAGTACAGAAATAGAGTCCAATCAAACTTAAACTAAGTTTTATGTTGATATAGTAGATAACGTAGGTGCTATAAACTATGGTAAGTCACACTAAGGTATGTTTGTCGTGCGCGTACCGGTGTTGAGGTATCACTAAGAATTTTTCAGTTCTCTTCCAACATAACCACCATGTTTAAGTCTACCAGCAGGCTCGTGGGCCTGGTTCTCTCTGGAACCTCCAAAAGATCCATACACCAAGTCCCTAAATTAAGAAATGAAGAAAAATTCATAGCCAATGGTATCGAAGGGTTGTACTCTCCACAAGGATTTCAAACTGCCTGGAACGATTATCAGAAGTACTTGACTTTGAACTTGACTTTACATTCCAACGGAACTGAAAATGAGTTGAGAACTCCATATCAGATCTTATTGAAGACCGCCAAACAAACAACTCAACAGCATATTTTCCATTATGCATCTCAAGCTCATAATAACCATTTAGTGATGGAACAATTAACAGACAAGAGTGAAGCGGAAAAAACCAGACCATCTAGAGCTTTAATGGAGAAACTTGCTTTCCAAGATATTCCTGATGTTGAAACTTTCAGAGAAAGAATGTTGTTGTTGGCTGATTCTTCCTTTGGTCAAGGATGGGTTTTCTTAGTGGAATTACAAGACAAATCTTTAAGAGTGATGAGATGCAATAATGATGGTACACCTTACTACTTTGGAAAGAACCAATCATTGGACTTGAATGGTGGAGTTGATGAAGGAAGTTTCGAATATTTGAACACCTTGAATGAGCGTGCCAAATCCAAGGAAAAAGACTGGACTTTACCAATCTTGGGTATCAATTGTTGGGAAGTAGCTTATGCTAAGGACTATGGTTTGACCGGAAAGGCAGACTACTTGGCCAACGTTTGGAATTGTATCAACTGGGATGTGGTCAACAAAAGACTCTTTCAAATTTGAAAATAGATCATGACATGTAAATAGATAATCGCTAGACATCTAGCTCTTCAAAGTTCAACATTAGTAGTTCCTTCACTGAAAAATCATTAAATTTGTTGATATTTAACACCAGTTGAAGAAGGGTTAATCTATCAGATATTTTTGCACAATCATTGATGATGCTGAGAAGATCTTCATCATTATACCAATTGGTAGGCAAACTTGTAATAAAAGATGGGATAAAATCGCTAAGCTTACTTAAAAAGTTCCATCTAGTAACTAAATCATAATAATCTCTTTGAATCTGCCGTTGTTCTTTCTTGGAGAGATTATCTAGTTCGTTATTAAGTCGTTGTGACTTTTGACCTAGCAAACTTTTAGACTTGGTTTTCAATTTATCATTCAAAGTTTGTAAGGTAGTGATTTCTGGTTTAAGGGTATCTATGACAAATTTGTGTACTTCATTGGATAGAGTAGCATAATTTTGTTGTCCTTGTTGCTGTTTGTTTATTTCGCCCATCAAATCAAACACCAATCCATCAGGATTATAGAGTGTTTCTAAGTTAGCCAAGAGGTTCATCTCAGAAGAATTAAGATCGGTATTTGATTGATGAATAGCTCGCAACACAGGAAGAGCATTTTGAACTATCCCATTCAATAAAGTCTCTGTCTTTATCTTTTCGTTGTGCAGCTTCAAAAAGTGTTCTAGGTTTTCAGGTTCAACAAATGGATATTGTTGGAGAATCTGTTGATATTTAACCTCAATCTCATCACTATCAAGTGCCTGTATTTGCTTCAATTGGTTCAAGAACATAAGACGATTGGACTTTCTGAATAGCTCCCCATACGCCTGGGTATACTCTGTCTCTAGTCTCTTGATTTCATCATTAATAATATCACTTCCATAGGGAAGGCTCTTGGAATAACTAGGAATGCCATAGGTATGGGACAATATAGACGTGGCAGATAAAAACTCCTCACACACATCGTTGAGGTCTTGGGACATTTCTGTGCTTTGGGATGTTGTAAGAGGATTCTGGAGTTGTTTAGGATTCAAATAGGGCCATTGGTGGTTTATTAGCTCGAGCCCTTGGGTGTTTGATCTAAGATCTTGTTGATAGTAGATATATCGGGTCACGTGTGCTATATATCAACAATTTACTCAACTAACTTAAGCCGTAACAAGAACAGAACATAGATGGCATCAGTAACAGGAGTGAAGCATAAATTGCTACTCGTGGCACGTTCTGCTGCATACGTGAACTTCGAGCCTAGTGACATTCAAAAGTATCATCATGAAACTGAAAGATTTCTCATCAATTCATCCGACGAGCTTGATGCGGTGGAATTATTCGACGTGTATGAAATGCAATTCCATTTATCGTTGATTGTGGGTAGCGACATTGAAGCCAAAGCTATCTTGGATCGTCTCATAGATCAGTTTGGATCCAACAAAAACTCACAACGGATCAAGTTACTACAATCCAAATACCATGAAGTAAAGGGAGAAGATATGGAAGCATTGAAAGTATTGGGTAACAACCCTGATGAAATGAGATTATCGCGGAGATTGACTACAAACAGTCGTAACAAGGGGAATACTGAAGAATATATCCATAACTTGACGTTTTATTTAGGATTACAGCCATCTGACTTGATAACATGGGCTGAATTAGGAGAAGTATATGGTGAAATTGGACATTATGAAAAGGCAGTTTATTGCTTTCAAGAAATATTGTTACAAGAACCATTTGCTTACCCTATATTCTATAAAGTGGGATTGTACACTTATTACCGATTCTTACAAGAATATGAACAATTAAAGACTGAACGTAAGGACAAATTATGGGAATTAGCCGAGATTTTGAAAGATGCTCGTGACCATTTCTTAAGAGCAGTGGAGATCTGTGATGTCCACACCAAGAGTTGGTTAGGGATTTATCTCGTTAGTGGGCATCCATTCCATGAGAAATTGCGTAAAATTAATTCTTTGAAAGAGGTTAGCAAATTCTTACAAGAAGACGAGAAACTAAAGGTTTTGAGTGAGAAGAAACTTCAACAACTTGATAGCAAGGTTTTGGAGCTGGCACAACTTTAAATATATCCTCATTAAATGATTTCATAGCCTCGACTAGACCTCGACTAGAATAATGCGACATGGTATGCTATTTAATTGTAGATAATTAGCAACATTTGCTAATTCACCAAACATTTTACAATAAGAAAACCACCCAAGGTTTCAAATATTATTCTAAGTTCAATTTCCTGGTTTATTTGGTTTCATTTGATGAATTGGCTGGAAATACTAACTAATCTCACCATTAAGGCATTTTACCTCATTCTTAATGGAGTTGTTATTACTTTAAAGAATACTGAACATATTTTAAGGGATTCTTAACATAAACCGGATCTTTAATCTTAACTAGGCCCTGTTTCAGCTCCCCATTAAAGATATTCAATTAAGGAGCCTGGTAGAGTGAATACATGATATATTACAAGAACAGGGCACAACACCATGGTTGCTTCCATTCACGAAGGACCCTTCCTATCAACTTTCCACTACAAGCACTTAATGAAGTCACTACATACTTAAGGACTCTGTGACCAGTTTGAACTATTCTGTTCTACTCTCCTAGAAGGGATATGAATCTAACGGTGTTGGCACAGAGCAAGTAGAGCTAAGTTTCAGTATGTGAGATCTCTGCGATGTTTGAGCAGAACTGGCTGGCCCAAATATGCAGACAACCAACACCAACTGTATAGATCAATTGTGGTTGCTGTTGATCTCAGGTACTGACTTTTTGGTTACTGTCTTTTATTCTCCATAAGTTCTTACTCTTTGGTATTCATAGCCCATTCTAGCTGGAGATGATTCTTCTCAATATCAACATATGTTGACACTTCCGATTGGATACCACAAATGAGTAGCATGTAGGTGGTCGATAGCTGTTTCCAGTGGTGGTTTATAATCTTGTCTTAAGCTTGTGACTCTGGCTCTTTAGCACTTTAGCTTCTGCCATGCTTCTACCATGCTTCTGCTCAAAGAAGCACCTATGTGCTTCTTTGCATATTCATATTCTACAAATTGACATTAATATTCTCATACATTGACTATAAATCCTTAAGTAGCATTAAATTTGCTCAACTTATTTCTTTTCGCCACACTTACAAGAGGAGGTTTCAGCACACTTGCAGTTGTCTCCGCACTTGCAGCCTTGGGATTCAGTAGAGTAGATAGCGAACTTCATATTGATTTGATTGATTGATTAATTGATTTAATTGATGAGTTGTAACAGCGAAACACCACCAGTTTATATAGTGAAGCAACACAGTGGCCAGGCCACGCCAATTCCATACAACCCGAGATGGACGTGTGAGAACCGGGTTGCGGTGTTAATGCCACCGAATAGAATCTCACCAGAAATGGATTTCATGTCCGCATAATTACCGCATCGGGCCAAGCGGGGGATCCTACAGCCAAAACCGCTCACCATCGTCATGTATGAGTGGGTTTTGCTGTTGCAGCCAACTAAGGAACGTATGACAAGATTGTAGATCAGATGCATGGAACACAATAGAAGAATCTCATAGAAGAGATTGAACTGATAATCGTGATGGGTTTGATCTAGACTTCTTACTGGATTCCATTTATCACTCGGGGGTCTAGATGAGGGGCTTAAGCCGAACCTTACCTAAAGCTGAAAGATATAAGTGAAAAATATCATTTCTTTTCTATTGAGCTCTAACAAAGGCATATTAATTTCCAGGCCTCATCGGATCGGTAATTCCCAACCCATCTCATTTGATTTCGTCCACGTTGACCTTAAGCTTCACATGTGAACAGAACAGAATTAACGATAAACTCCATATCGTTCGAAGAATCCATTTTTAGTGAGCAATATCCGTTGGTAAGATTAATCCTTTGAGTTTTACATCCTCCCAAATCTATTATCAGCTTTTTCATGTTGAATTGAAACATATTGAATCATTGATGTCTCTCTTAGATTCACAAATTATATACATTCATGAAATTATAATCAGCAAGAAACATCCGTGATAGTTTAGTGGCTAGAATTACCGCTTGTCGCGCGGTAGACCGGGGTTC